>VZUI01004410.1:0-15343 GCA_013401135.1 Cettia cetti
TCCACTGTCCCAGGCTGCTCCAAGCCCCATCCAGCCTGGCCTTGGACACTGCCAGGGATCCAGGGGCAGCCACAGCTTCTCTGGGCACCCTGTGCCAGGGCCCTCACCCTCCCAGGGAACAATTCCCTCCCAATATCCATGTAACCCTGCTCTCTGGCTGTCGGAAGCCATTTCCTGTGTCCCATCCCTCCAGGATCTTGTCCCAAGTCCCTCTCCAGCTCTCTTGGAGCCCCTTTAGGCCCTGGGAGGGGCTTTGGGGTTTCCTGGATCCTTCTTTTCTCCAGGTGAGCACTCCCAGCTCTCCCAGCCTGGCTTCTGACAGTGTTTCCTGCCAGCCCCATTTTTCTGCTCAGTGCAGCCACTCTGTTTGTGACAAAACCATTTCACTGAGCCCAGCTCTGCCAAGGCCAGGAACACAGATCCTTTGGAACACCTGCTTCTCCCACATCCATCTTCCTGCAGCTCTTGCTGCTCAGTTATATGGCAAGGAACCCAGCTGTGAGAACACAGAAAGCTCTTCCCTGTCTTAGCCAGGTGGGAAGAGCTTTTCTTAAGTGCCACCTATGGCATCTCCAATTGCTGCTGCATTTCCCGCCAGCAATGAGCTTGGAAAAGGATCTTTTTTAAATGTCCCACTGGGAGGAAAGGGAACAGCACCAAGGAAGGATGCAGGATGTGGCCAAGAAAGCAGTGATTTCTTCCCTTGATGGAAAAATGGATCCTCGAAAGTGAAGGCCGTGACCTCCTCACCTGGCCTTCCACTCCTTCTGTTCCTAATGCTGCTGCAACCAGCAAAACTCTCCTGTTTCCCTGAGAGCTGAGTTCCCAGATGGCTCCATACAGCACATGGAGTGCAGGGAGCATCTCCTGCCTTGGAACACTGGGACCAAGCCATGTCCTTGTCCCTGCTCACAGCAGAGAGGACTCATTGTTTGCTTTAATTATCCCAAAGCCTCTTTACTTGGAGGAAAAAAAAATATTTATCAGGGACTTGTGGCTCTGGTGAAGGAGATTATACTCAAATTAAATTTTTAGATGCTTATAAAATTTAATTGGCCTTAGTGCAGAGCATTTCCTGTCTGACAACGAGAAAGGTTTCTCTGACCAGCACTCAGTTTCTGGAAAGCTGTCTCCTTCCAGCATTCCCAGTGCTGCCTAGGAGTCAGCTCAGGCTGCTGTGCCTGTGCCACCAGCTCCAGCCCAGCCTGGCAGCCCCTTCCCTATGTCCTGGGAGCACAGAGAAGTTGATCTGTGTGGGAGAAGCTGGAGCTGCCCAGCCCAGCTCCACAGCCCACCCCCAGCTCCTCTCCCATCACCTGATGGATGGGCTGGGTTCTCATGAGCTTCTGGAGGAGCCTGCTCCTGGGACATGTCCCTGACTTCTCTGAGGTTTTTCATGGGCAGCCTTTGGCCCTCTCCTAGTCCCCATTCCCCATTCCCCACTGAAATCCATCCTGCCCTGGCAGTGTCCTTCCTGCCCAGGGTGTCCAGGATGTCTCTCCTGGGCAGCGGAGCCTTCTCCAGACAACTGGAAAACCCCATGGCCTATGAAGGGATGCTGTGATGCCACCACAGTGAGGGGACAGGCACAGGCACCCACGGACACTGTCCCTGCTGGGAAGGGGCCCAGGGGCACAGATCAGGTTAGAACGACTGAACCTCTTGTTATCCCACACCAGCCTTGCAGAAAATCCTTTTTCCCGTGTGTGTGGAGTGATGTGCTCCAGCTCTTCATTCCTGAGAGTGATGCTTATGTCCAAAAAAGGCCAAGGATGGTGAAACTGGGCTGCCAAGGGGATGGAGAACCACCATCCCACTTGGGATGTTCCTGACAGACAGCACATCTGTCCCTGTGCTTTCCAGGCTGCCCCACAGAGCCCAAGCCTGCTGTGCCCTGCCAGCCTGAGCACTGATTTAGCTGGAATCCAGGTCCCCAGGCTCCTGCTCCTTGCCCTCACACTGTGCTGTTCCCATTATTGCTGACAGCTTTGCCAGAGCTTGGGAAACAGGATTTAATTCTGTTCTTATTCCTGGAGCAGAAATGCACAAGCACCAGGGAAAGAAATCCAAACCACAACCTGGAAATCCAGAAGGATTCATGTCTGGCATGGCAGGATCACCCAGGAGCCTCACTGCCAAGTGAAATCTTACACTGAGGTCAGAATCAGGGAGTTTGAACACACATCCTATCCCCTTCATGCTGTCCTTGGGCTCCCAGCCCCACATGTGCTCCCCCAGCTCTGCTGCCTTCCCAGGAGTTCAGTGGTTTCCTTTTCCAGCCAGCCCTGTCCACGCAGGTTTTTCATTTCAGGATTAATATCCATGACTCCAAAAGCTCCCCAAAGGTTTGCACAGCCATCAAGGGGGTAACCCTTCCCTCTCTGGCAGGCAGGAACCTCCCCAGCATCACTGAGGGAATTAAACAGAGACATCAAAGGCCCTGTCAGAGCCAGGGGAAGGCAGAGACATTCCAAATCCCAGCAGAGTCTCTGTCAGATTTAAAAAGGACAAATCCTTCTGAGATTTCTCCTTCAAGGAAGACGTGGATGGGAGCACGAGGGTTGCAGCACTCCAAACAGGCAGAGTGCAGCAGGAGTGAGGTGGGGCTGGGGGCACAAAGGACAAGGCTAAGTCTGTCCCCACGGACTCCCCAGAGCCTCATCCTGCATGGGAGGGGACCCTGCTGGCCCCGGGATGAGGCTGAGGCACCCACGGGGCACAGGCTGTGCTTGGTGTCCCAGGACAGTCAGCTCCTGCCCCGGGATCCCACCAGAGCCCTCCTGCATTCCTGCTCAATTCCCTGCTCCACCCAAGCCTCCAATGCCAAACACACTCCAGCCCCTTCCCAAATCCGCATATTCCCATTGGATCCATCAGCCCATGGTTGAATACACAACACAAGGCTGTGGATCCACGGAGCAGCTGCCTGGATGGTGAGTGGATTTTGGGAATATAAACCAGACAGGCTCTGGGACACGAGTGACAGGGACGCTTTGGAGCGTCTCAGAAAATTAGCACTTAATTGCCTCCAACACCTTGATAAACTGTCCAAGCTCCACAAGCTGCTCTGTGTGTGTCCCTCGTGTCCCCAGCAGTTTGGGAGCTCAGCCCAGCCCAGTCTGGCTCCCAGGGAGGCTGCACAGGGACCTGCAGCCTTACCCAGCCTCTGCAACCCTCTCCCCATCCTCCAGGGAGGCTCTGTGTCTCCACCCTTCCCGGGTGGAACACACGGCCGTGCCAGGGATGAGAGACAGTGATATGGTGGCATTTCAGGGGACTGGACAGCAGAGACTCCTGACAGCTGCTGGGTGGGGAAAGGGACGGGGAGGGATGATGTGGGAGTGCAGGGCTCTGTGGAATGGGATGGGGGAAGTGGGAATGGTGTGGGAGCCCAGGGCAAGATGGGATCGGAGGGTGGGAATGGCTGTGGGAGCCCAAGGCACTGCAGGGCACTCAGTGCCGGGCTGGGGGGTACCAAGCCCTTCCTCCAGGCTGGTGGTGAGTCCAGGGCTGCCCCTGCCAGGCTGGGCAGGTGCTGAGAGGACCACAAGTGCTGGACATGGGCACTCTGAGCCTTGTCCGAGCCCTGGGACCCAGGGTTGTGACAGGGGCTGAGTGTTGGGGAGCACTCCCTGCCTGCTGGGAGCTGGAACAAGTCCTGGTCCCCAGAACCTGGGACTGGGACTCCTCAGGCCCCCAACATCCTCCCCTTGCCATGGCTGTCCTCACCATGTGCCCCACACTGCCAAGGGTCAGGACACTGCTCATGGAAGGGGTGAAAGGAGTGTGAAGGGTTCCCAAAAGATGGGGTGATCCCCCCCAGTCCTGTCCCCAGCAGGGAAGGATGGAGTGATGCCCCACAAGTCTCTGCAGATCCCAGAGATCCTGCAGGCAACAGCCAAGAGATGCCTGAGATTGCACACAGAGGGAAGGGCCAGGGAAGAACAAGGAGACATCATGGGAGAGGAACAGGAACAGAATCCTTCAGGAGCAGGGACAGGGACACAGTGGGTGCAAACCCCCAGCTCATCCCCTTCTCCATAACACCACCCAGGCTCCCAGACAGCTCCCTGCTCCCCAGGAGCAGATCTGGATGGACTCAGCCTGGCAGAACACATGGACAAACCCCAGGAATTACGGATGCAAGAATTGCAGAAACCGTTTTTGTTGATGGGAACGCCCACATTTCTCCCAAGAGGTCACTCTGGTGACCACAGCAGTGGTGGGAGCTGGGATCTGTGCCAGGCAGGGAACTCTGCCAGCTCTGCTGTGGGCACCCCACGAGCACAGAGCACTGTGCTCCGCATCCAGTGGAAAACAGCAGCAGCAACTGGAGATGGAATCTACTTTTCCAGGAAAAACAGGAATCAAATGGAACGTGGCTGCTGTGTGAATGGGTTCAGCCCCAGGAGCACTCTCCGGGGCTCTGTGACCTCTGTCACACCACGGAGCTGGGGGATGTTCCTGTGCTTTCCCTCCTGCCACAGCCCCAAACTGGCAGCGTGAGGCAGAGGCCGGAGCAGGGAGCACAGGGATTGAATCTCTGCCATTCCAGGGAGAGATCATGGACTGCAGAAGGACACAGCAAGGCACAGCTGGCCTCTGGCAGCCCTGTCTCCAAGCAGACTGTCCAGAACTGTGGCTGCAGGATGCCCCAAACCCCCCTGGGTCATCGAGCCCAGGGTGTCGGGCACGAGGGAGGAGCCTCTGCTGTGCCCTGATGCCAGACACTGCCTGGGGGATGCTGGCAGACCCTGGTGACAGCTCAGGTAAGGGACTACCCCAGAGCCACCTGGGGCTGCCTCAAGCCAGGTGGGCATCCTGGGAGATCCAGGCAGGAATTCCTGATGGCTGCAATGGAATACCGGCACTGGAATTCAGGGTCCACACCAGGCCCCCCAGCCCACAGGAGGACAGAGCCCACACCCAGGCCCCACATCTTCCCTCCCTGTGTCCCTCAGCTCTGTCCCAGAGGAGTGGCAGGATGTCAACAAGGAGCTGAAGTCCCTGCAGAAGCTGTGACAGCCCAAACCATCAAGTAATGGGGGTATTTCTGTGGGCAAACCCCTGACCCATAAGTATGGCATGGATGGGAGGTCAGGACCCATAAGTGGGGATTTAGGGGGTGTTTAGACACATAAATGGGTATTTGGGCCCCACAAATGAGGTTTGGGGAGTTGCTTGTGTTCCTAGATGGAGGTCAGGGAGTGTTGGGATCCACAGGTGGGGAGCTGAGGAGTGTTTGGATCCTTAGATGGGGGTTTGAACCTCCCAGATGGGGGTCAGTGGTGCTCTGGGCCCCATAGACTGGGTCTGGGGGGTGTTTGGACCCATAGATGTGAGGTTAAGGGGGAACAAGGACATGTAGATAGGGGCCAAGGGGGCACTGGGATCCATAGGTGTGGGATTGAGGGGTGCAGGGGCCATAGAGGAGGGTTTAAGGGACGCCATCACCCACAGATGTGGGGCAGAGGGGTTTTGTGACTCATATCTTGGGGTCAGGGTGCACTTGGAGGGCACAAGAGCCATAGCCAGGCTCGGAGGCTGTTCTGGGTTGGGGCCTGGTATGGGGCAGGGGTCACCCCAGGAATGGTGTGGAGCACATGTGGAGCAGGCAGTGATGTCTCCCTGTGCAGCTGCTCATGGAGCCCAGCTGGGCCAGGCCCTTGAGGGTTAGTGACAGGGACAGAGCTGTGGGGTGTCCCAGGGGTCCCCCAGTGCCCCAGGAGCTGCCACAGGAGGTGGACACTGAGCTGTGCACGGCTGGCTCTGGGGCAGCCATGGAGAGCTGGAAGCATCCGTGTGGGAACGTGGCACAGAAGGGTTTGCAGGTGGGAGCCCAGAACAATCCTTCATTGGACAAAACAGCTTCTAATCCTATTTTTATGCCGTGGTAGGAGCGTGCCCTACAATTCCCAGGGAGGCTCTTACAGGGAGAGAGACATCAAGCACGGGAAAGGAAGAACCCGAGCCCGCAGCCGGAGGGAGGCAGGGCTGGGGAGGATGAGTTACGGACAGAGACTGAGGGAATTTAATTTGTATGGCCTAGAAAGGCAGTGCTGCAGGGGGAACAGGATAACACTGTATAAATATCTAAAGGGCAGTTGTGTGAGGAAGGGGAAAAAAAGTGACACATGCAGCAGTCGTGGGAGGGACATGCTGGTCCGGAGCTGGAACAGCTTCCCGAGGGAGCAGCGGCTGCTGCAGCCTGGTGGCATCAGCAGGGAGGGTGCCAGGGCCTGCGTGGGGCTCCAGGGCAAGAGCAGGAAGGAGCAGCCTGGCACGAGCAGTTGGTGGCCCTGACACGGCTGAGGGCTGTGGTGGCACTGTCCCCACAGCCCCCAGCAGTGACCAGGGGTGACCAGCAGTGACCAGACCTCTGAGGTGCTGTTCCTGCTAGCTCAGCACAGAGCTCCAGGTGCCCTGGCAGAGCCTGACCTCCCCATTCCCTCTGCCACCACAGCTTCCCAAAGGAAGAGATCATTAAGGCTGGAGAAGCCCTCTGAGATCACTGAATTCAACCCTTAACCCAGCACTGCCAAGGCCACCACTAACCCATGTCCCCAGGTGCCACATCCACAAATCCTTTGAACACTTCCAGGGGTGGTGACTCTGCCACTGCCCTGGGCAGCCTGTGCCAGTGCCTGAGCACCCTTTCTGTGAAGGAATTCTCCCTAATATCCAATCCAATATCCAAACCTTCCCTGGCACAACCTGAGGATGGAGGCATTGAAAACCCAAATCCTTTCTAGCACAGAAATTCCCTGCAGAATTCCAGCCCAAGGCTGACCTGCTTCCCCTTGGCCATGAGGCACCTGCCCAGGCTGTTTCTGGGTGTCCTTGGAGCACGAAGCCCCAGGCTGGGCTGTGTGGGGCGAGCAGGAACCACAGAAGTGTCGGAACGAGGTGCGCTCCCATCCCTGTCTCTGCTCCTGCCCTTCTCCTGGCTCTTCCCTGCAAATTCGAGCTGCTTCTCACAATCACATTTGCTTTTTCTTCTTCAAAATAAAAAAAAAAAAAAAAAAAAAAGAAAAAGAAAAAGAAAAAAGAAAAAAAAGGCTTTTCTCTCTGCCGTTGCCATGTGCAAACCCACACAAACACCAGGAAAAGCCGGCGCCGGCTCCGCAGAGCCCGTGCCCGCAGAGCCCCTGTCACACAGGCAGAGCCGGAAAACAGGAGAAAAATAGATTTTCCCTTCAGCCCTTCCAGACACATGACTGAGACTTATTATAGCAGTAACAGGCACTGGGGGTTCGCAGAGGCCGTCCCTGTGTGTTCCTCCCCTCGCTGAGGAGCCCCTTCCCTCCCCAGTGAAACTGGGGCAGGTTCTGGGCCAGCTGCCCCCAGAGCACAGCAGTGCTGAAGGATTCCCAGGGACAGGAATCCCTCAGACTGGGGCAGCAGTGGGAAGGAAGCCATGGAGCAGAGCTCCAGCAGGATATGGTGGGGGTTGTTCAGCTTGAAGAAAGGAAGGATCCAGGGAGGCCTCAGAGCCCCTCCCAGTGCCTAAAGGGGCTCCAGGAGAGCTGGAGAGGGACTGGGGATGAGGGTCTGGAATGACAGGATCAGGAGGGATGGCTTCCCACTGCCAGAGGGCAGAGTCAGATGGGATGTGGGAGGGAATTGTTCCCTGTGAAGGTGCTGAGGCTCTGGCACAGGGTGCCCAGAGAAGCAGTGGTTGCCCCTGCATCCCTGGCAGTGTCCAAGGCCAGGCTGGACAGGGCTTGGAGCAGCCTGGGACAGTGGAAGGGGTCCCTGCCCCATGGCAGGGGGTGAGACTGGATGAGCTTCAAAGTCCTTTCCAACCCGAGCCATTTTAGGATTTACCAAGAACTCCCAGCTGTTCACCTGGCTCTGACCCTGGTGCATGTTCCTGACCCCCCAGTTCGCAACAACACAGCACAAACCACAGAATTTGTGTGTGCTGCCTCTGGTAGCTCTTCCTCCTCCTCCTCTTCGTCCTCTTCCCCCTCCTCCTCCTCCTTGCCCCTCTTCCTCCTCCATCCCCATCCACCACCCCAGCGCTGGGGGACCATGGCCACACACTGCCAGAGGCAGGAGCTCCAGTGATCAGCCTTTGGGATGATTATCCCTGTATCCACTTATCTCCAAAGGTTTTAAAACATGAGCACGTCTGGATGTGCACATTTCTGAGTGCATCCAGAATTACCCAGCTTCCCGGGAGGAGGGAAACCGGTGCTGCTGACACTGGAACTCCGGCCCAGCCAGCTGTGGGTCGTCATGGAAACCACATCTGTCACTTACTTCTTCCCAGGCCTGTTAAATAGGGTCACCCGGGCCTTCCCCACTGGGGTGTGTGCCCACCCCTCTGCTTGGATGCCAATGTACCCCCAAAGGAGCTGCGGGCTCCTTTGCCAGCAGCCAGGGAAGGGGGAGCATCCCAGAGCCTGGGCATGGCAGACAACTCCCAGCCTGCTGCTGAGAGAACAACAGTGACAACAAAAAGACACAGGGCAGATGTCACTCCTCACTGAATCCTGACAGATCCATTTCAGTGCAGTGGTGGATGAGGCAGCTGGGAAGGTCTGTCTGTGTGCCCAGGCTCTCCCTGTGGCCCCAGGACTCAGAGCTGTGCCCAACACTGCCCTCACTGCCCTGCCCTCGCTGGGCTCTTGGGAACAGAACCAGGGCAGCACCCGCTGGGCACCACAGAACCAGAATGGCTTGAGTGGGAAGGAATCTAAAAAATCTTCTTGTTCCACCCCCTGCCATGGGCACAGACACCTTCCACCAGACCAGGTGGCTCCAAGCCCATCCAACCTGGTCATGAACACTTCCAGGGATCCAGGGGCAGCCACAGCTGCTCTGGGCAGCCTGTACCAGGGCCTCACCAGCTGGGCACAGCTCCTGCCCTGCCAGGGCACCCAGCCCTGCTCAGCACATCCCTGCAGGGCTGGTGTGAGGCCACAGACCTGACTGGGTAACTGGAGACTCCTACAAGGTCACTGCAGAGGGTGTAGGGGCATGGGAAAATGAGGTACCAGAGTCTGATCCACCCACAGGGATAAAATGGACCCACAGTGATATTCTTGGTTGCCCATGAAGGGCTTCACCACCTCATTCCCAGAGCCAGCTTCTTCAGAGTCCTTCACTATGGAGCCAGGCTGGGGGAGCTGAGGATGATGTTCAGAGTGGGGAAGAGAAGAATCCAAGGAGACCCCAGAACCCCTTCCAGTGCCCAGGAGAGCTGGAGAGGGACTTGGGACAAAGGGCCTGCAAGGACAGGACAAGGGAAATGGTTTCCCACAGCCAGAGGGCAGGGCTGGATGGGATATTGGGAAGGAATTGTTCCCTGGGAGGGTGGGGAGGCCCTGGCACAGGGCGCCCAGAGAAGCTGTGGCTGCCCCTGCATCCCTGGCAATGCCCAAGGCCAGGCTGGACAGGGCTTGGAGCAGCCTGGGAGGGTGGAAGGGGTCCCTGCCCATGGCAGGAGTGTGGAACTGCATGAGTTTTAATGTCTCTTCCAACCCAAGCCATTTGGGGATTCCACAGTTCCCTGATTCTCTGCTTTCCTTTATCACTCCTCTGCAACTTTAACTCTTTTAGCCAATCTGAAGAAAGAGGGGAGCGAGTGAGCACCAGGTGACTGCACCCAGGGTTCAGGGGCCAGCCCTGCAGGGCAGAGGGAAGGGCTGGGCAGAGCCAGCCCAGGGCTGAAGGGTCCTGCAGGTGTGTGGACACTCAGGGATGTCCCTCCACACTGGTGTGACACAGGACAAAGGGATCAGCCCCAAGGAGGTTTTCTCCAGGGCAGCTGCCCAGGCCCTCCCAGCAGACATCAGCCCAGAGAAGCAGCCTTGGCTCCTCCAGAGCTGGGGCTGCAGCTGAATCCCTGCCCAGATGCCTCCTGGATCAGGAAGGATTTATCCTGGTCCCAAGCCTGTCCTGAGGCACAAGCAAAGCCCTGAGGTGTGCCTGGCAGAGGTCCCTCAGCCAAGGACACGCTAAACTGGCCAAGATCAGAATCCTCCCATTGCAGCCCAGACTGGCTTTGGTTCCTGGCAGGGATTCAGCTGCAGCCCCAGCACTGGAGGAGCCTTCCCAGCACCTGCCAGGATCCTCTGCACAGAGCACCCCAGGGTGCTGGTGGGGCGTGCTGGCCCCTGCTGAGGTGCTCCTGGGCTGTGGGATGGGGTCAGGGCACTGCTGGGGCTGTTCCTGTGCCAGCACATCCCACACTGTGTGTCACTGCAGAGTAACGGGAAAGAAAGGAGCTCCAAGAGAGATCCAGGCACGGAACTGTGTATCAGCCTGCCCTGGTCCATGGGAGCCAGCCCTGGGGGGCTGGGCTGGGTCAGGATGGCCCCAAAGGCCTGCACCAGACTCTGGGTCTGGGTCAGGACCAGGGAAGAAGCTCCAGCTCTTCCCTCAGGTGACAAGGAAGAGCCCTTCCAGGGGGGACTTTCTCCAGGGCAGGACTGCCCCACTCCCAGCTCCTGTCAAGAGGAGAAGTGCTGCTCCCAGTCCAGCACTGCCCGTCCCAGGGGCTGGCAGGCACTGAGCAGGGGAGCAGCCTGTCTCCAGCCTGTCCCTAGGGCTTTTCTCCAGGCCAGCACGTCCCTGTGCCCCAGTGCTCAGCTTGAGCAGGGGAGACATCAGCTCCCACCTCCAACCTGGGGTCAGAGGGATCTGTTCTTTTCCCACCTTAATGTTTTTCCCTGGCTGTGCCCGCAGCCCCAGGACCCTCTGCCTGCCCCGAGGCCCGGCCCTGCTCCCGAGGCGGGGGTGAGCGCTGAGGGCGGGCACAGGGCCTGGCCGGGGGGGGGCTGCAGAACGGCTAATTAGATCCCAGGAAAGCTCCTGGAGGGCGAAGCTGCAGCCCTGCCACCCCCTCAAGACATTGTCCATGCCTGGATTGCTGCCTGATTCCCATCTACATAATTCACCCTAATCCTGCGGAGTGGCTGTGGCGGGCTCAGCTCACGGCTCACTGGGTTTGATCCCCACTCCAGCGGCGCTAACGAGGCCAATGGCACAGAGCAGGGACACATGGATGGCTCCGGGCACGGATTCCCCGTTAATCCCACCATATGTTTCCAACCTGCTCTCCTCTTCCACCCTCACCCCGGTGCAGCACTGGGGGACACCAAACCCACGGGAGGAAGAGGAGGGGAGGAAGGCTGTCCCCTGGGGTGGGTGGGCTCACAGCCCTGTCCCCTCGGGTCCCAGCTGTGGGCAAGGCAAGGCTTGGCAGGGCTGGGGGTCCTGAGGGAAGGTGGCATTTTGGATGAGGGGAGGGGATGTGGCACCTGGTGTCCTCTCCAGGGACAGCCCATCTACCCCGACCCACCCCACGGGGGCAGGCGGACAGGACACAAACACAGCCCCTCCGAACATCCCGCACGCCTGGAGCCGCCCCTCGCTGTCACATCTGCGGGATGGGGAGAGTCCTGCTCAGGTGTCCCCACACGTGTCCCCACAAGGCAGGCAGGAGCAGCCCTCCTTCCATGCCCCTTTTCCTGGGTGGGCAGCTAGAGCTGAGCACAGCGCCCAGCAGAGCTGGGGCAGAGCTGCCATCCCCACACTGCTCCCACTCCCTCGGGCATCCCCCCGGGCCTCCAGCTCTGTGACGGGAGAGGGGAGCTGGGGGGGACCCGAAGTGGCCCCAGGTACCCCTGCACAGCCTGCCAGCCCTGGATGTTGGGCAGGAGGAGGCAGGAGAGGTTTCAGAGAGGTTTCTGGGGAGCCCAGAGCCCGGAACAGGACAGAGCCCTGGCTCAGGATGAGCCAAGGCATTCACAGCTCCCTGTGCCTCCGTGCTGTGCTGTGGCTCAGGATAGCCAGGCACAGACACCACCCTAAAGCTCCTCGGCTTTCGGGGCTGCTGGAAAGAGCTTGAGGCACAGCCAGGCCCCAGTCTCTCGTTTCCCCAGTCCCCGAAGGATGGTGGTGCCCGTGGGAAGCAGACCCTGCCGTGGCTCCTCAGGGATCTGCGAGCAGGGAAAGGTGCTCTGCAGAGCCACTCAGAGCCCAAATTAGCCACACTGGGCTCAATCTGAGATTCTGACAGCGGATGCCAAATTTATTTCCAAACGCACTCTGGAAATGTCAGCGTGCTGGTCGGAAGGAATCGGGTACATGCTCCCTTTTAAATAGCACCAAGCATATGGGAGGAGGATGATTAGATTGCTTCCAAGCTGCCAAATTTCTTTGCTGCTGCTAAAAATCTTCTCCAAAATGTCCCAGCCCACAGTGTTTCTCGGCACTGAAGTCTGTGCCGAGACTTTGCCATTGACAGTTGTGCTCTGAGCAAGAAAACACAGCTCTCCTGTGCAGCCCCAGGGGTTCCCAGCCCTCCAAGGCTCAGGGGGTGCTTTTGCCTCTTCTCCAAAGCTAGAGAAATTCCTCCCCTCCTGCCACCCTACCCTGGGGAGGGAGCAGAGTTCTCAGTGTAGAATCATTGAATATTTTGGGCTGGGAGGGATCTTCAAGCTTATCTTATTATGTACATCCAGTACAGAGGGACAAAAACAGCCCAACAGCTGCTGGCAAACCAGGAGAGCAGGGAAAGCCCCTTTATCTCCCTGGGATTCCATGGAAAGGTGTCCTGCAGTGTCCCCAGCAGCTGGGCCGCCAGTGCTCCCAGCACAGGTCCCTGGCAGCTCCCACTCTGACTGAGCCTGGTGACAGCAGAGGTGACAGCTCAGGAGGGAGCTCTGCATCCTCCCCTGCCCAGGGTGGGCTTCAGGCCTCATGCTCAGTGGGCTGTGGGGGGAAGGAGGCTGGGAGGAGATGGGGATGTGCTCTGGGCTCCAACGCTGCAGAAGGGATGAATGTCCCGCCTGAGTCAGGACTCCCAGAGCCCAGAAATTCCACAGCATCCCCTACAGATCACCCCACACCACCCTCAGTTCAGGGGCACACCCAGAGCCCAGCAAAGCCATGGCATTCCCTACAGATCACCCCACATCCACCCTCAGTTCAGGGGGAAGCAATGGAAGTCACCAGCCCACTTTTCCCAGGATCAGCAGCCCAAAGCACTGTGATGTCCTTCATCCCAGTCCCAGGAAAGGGGTGACCTTGGGATCACCCAAACCTTCCCTGCCCCATGGGGGACAGAGGAGGGCACAAGCAGCTGCTCTGGGCCTGGCAGGGGGGTCCTTCTCCCCATGGGTGACACTGAACCTTCTGCAGTGTGGTGGCCCTCCCAGGAAAGGATATGACTGGCACTGGTTTCCAAATCCAGGGATGGTGCCTCTCCCACCCAGCCTGCGGGAATTCCTGCCAGTCCTGTGTGGAATTCCTGCGTCCAGTCAGGACCAGACACACGCTGTCCCTCCAAAACCAACCTCCACCAGCCACACTCACTCTCCCAGCAGGACCTGGGGAGCAGGAGCCATGTCCTGCCTTTGGATGTGGGGCTGATCTGCGACACCGCAGGGTCCCTCCTCCTGCCAAACACCCACCCACTGATCACACACGGATCTGCTGGAACACAGACCCCCAAACCCTCCCTGTCCTACACCTGCACTGCCTCCCCATAGTGTTCTCCATGCCCAGGACTCCAAGAAATGCACTCAGTGATGCCAGCCATGCCAGCTGTGCCACCCACCCTGTCCCTGCTCAGTGGGCTGAGGGAATCCAGCACTGGAAGGAGGCAGAAGCCCTAAACCAGTGGGAGCAGAGCATCACCTCCGTGGTCCCAGGCAGAGCTCTGTCCTTGGAGCACGGTGCTCTCAGGGTCTCCATGATCCCACCTGGACAGGTGAGGGTGCCAGAGGCAGGAATGGCCCAGGACATGGCAGGGGGCAGGAGCAGGAGCGTGGGGCCCAGGCTGTGGGAGCACAGCTGCTCCCAGCTCCAATCCCTGCCCACACGCTGCCGCGTGGCGGGTGGGAGGTTTTCTCTGCATTGCAAATCCCTTCTTGTGTGAGTGCTGCAGTGCTGCTTGGAAGGAAAACAACCCCTCTGGAGAGAGCCCAGGGGTCCAGAGCAGCACCAGCACCTCCTCCTGCCCCAGGCAGGCCTTGGTTCTGTTCCCAGGATGCCTGGCTCGGGAGATAAAGCCAAAGCTTCCCTGGCAGGCAGCCTGGCTGGGAGCAGCACCAGCCATTCCCATTTCCCTGTGCTTGTCCCTGGCACAGACTGCCCCAGCTGAGCTCTCCCTCCAGACCTGGGAAGTGGGAGGAGGAGAAGGAGAAGGCAGAGGGAAGAAGGCTCCCTGGTCTGCAGCAGCTGGCTGGAAGCAGGACAAGGGCTTTGGAAAGGGGGGAGCATCCCTGGGAGCGTGGGCCAGGTGCTGCAGGGGTGTCTAGGCCACGGGGATGTGGATCCAGGACTGGGGGAAGCCAGACTGGGGGTGGGGGCGTGTGTTCCATTTTGGCATCTGTTGTTGAGCAAGCTGCTCACCTGTGCCTGGGCAGGGTCTGTGCTGAGCCCCAGGAGCAGGGTTGCCCTTTCCCAGAGCTGTGATTCCATGCTGGAAGCTGTCCACTGCCAATCCCAGACTACTGGTGCATCCCCACACTGCCAGCCCCTGGCAGCTCGTTCTCCTCCCAGACACAAGGCACTGCTGGGCTGGGGAGATCTTCCCAGAATCCACAGAAAAACAATCCCCACATCTGCTGGTGCACGAGATCCCCCATCACCAGGGTTTTGGGAGCCACCTGAATGTTTGTCACAACTCTCCAGGAAGACAGAGACTGGATTTGTGCTCCTCAGGACTGGTAGATGGATGAATCCAGTGACAGTGTCCTAGGGTTCTTTCCAGGGGACATGTCTTCAGGGGGTTCAATTCAGGGCAGGAGCACTGTGGAGCCCAGATTCAGTAAATGCAGGGAGCTCCTCAGGAGGAGATCTGCCCCTAAAATCCATGGCTCTTCCTGCCCTGGGCACTGGGACAGCAAGCAAAGGGGATGCAGGGAGGGAGGAGGGTGCCTTTCACAAGAGACAGAAAATTCCTGTAGGCTTGGCCCAGCCCACCCATTCCTAGTGGGAATGTCATGCTGATGAGAGTTGAGGAAAAGGAAGAATAAATCATAAACCCTAAAAACAAGGGACAGCAACTCTAGGTAGCAGAGCTGTGTCTGGGCCAGGGTCCTGGGGGAGGATTCCAGGCACCAAAGCTTCTGGAAAGAAGCCCTGAGGGATGTGTGGGGTCGGGATCCACCTGCACTCAGTGCACTCTGTGGGTCTGGCTCTGCCCCATCTTCCCACTGCAGCATCCACCACTGTTGTATTGCACAAATGTAGCTAGTTCTTGTTGCACTGTGTTCCTGTTTATAGAAGTGTTTGTAAAACCCACCACCTTCCCAGAAACCCCTGTACCTGTATACCTGACACCACCTGGTGTCCACCTCTCCTGGGGTCTGCCCCCATTGGC
>VZUI01004414.1:0-12590 GCA_013401135.1 Cettia cetti
AAAGGGGGTGGGGGGGGGGGGGGCGCATTTTACTACTCGCCTGCAGCTTTTTCAAACCCATGCAGCAAGGATTTCACATCACTTGAAATACAAGCTGTGCTTGAGAGTCGAGGGGCATTTCCCTCAGCAAAGGCCAGCCAGAGTGTGAACCCCAGCCCTTTGCTAAGGGAAGCAGGTTCAGGCTCCCGGGCACACCACAGCTGTGCACCATCGGACCCCCTGCCACCTCACCCCCTCTGACTTCGAGGGAGCTATTTCAGCTTGTCAGACCCTTCCTCACCACTCGGCGCCTGGCTCCTCTACCACAGCCAGAACAGCTTTCACTGCCCAGCCCCAGTGTGAGACTGGAACAGGAATATTTGTACCTGAAGGGAGCTGGGTTTGCCATCAATCTGCATGGTTTTAACAAAGAACAAAACATCCCAAACAAACTTGCTCTCTTTTTTTTGGTTTTTTTTGTGTTTTTTTTTTTTGTTTGTTTGTTTTTTGTTTTTTTTTTTTTTTTGGTTTTTTGTTTTTTGTTTTTTGTTTTTTTTAACTGAATTTGCAAAGCCTGTCCCTGACCTCACAGGACTGCTGCTCTGGCTCCTCCCAGCCGGGCAGCCCCTGAGGCATCCTGCTGACTCCGCTTTGGCGGGAGTTCATGCCAGCAGGTCCTCCAGCAGGACCGGGGCCGAGAGAACAAAACATCCAGCCCAGCAGGCCTGGCTCCGAGCACCAGCCCTGAACTCTTGTGCAATCTTCCTTGAAACGAATTCAACTTGGCCAAGAGCAGAGCATTTGCGCATGGCCTGAGAGCTGGATTGAGTACCATAAACAAAAGGAAACAAAAAGAGAGGAAGAGCGCTGGGTCCCAGGGCGAGGAGGAATGCAGGCATCTGACCCAGGCCAAGCTGTGCTGAGCGCTGTGACGAATTCCCGAGGCAGAGGAGGGTGCAGTGTGCGAGGGGACGCAAGAAGCCAGCGGGGAGCCAGGGACCGGGACTGGCTCCTGCTGCGGTTGGGAGCACAGGGCGGAGGCGCTCATGGCCCCTTTGGCTCCGTATCAAGGAGCTGCAAGTACAGGGATATAAAAGAAGGGAAATGGGGTGAGAGGACAAAAAGGGACTTGGAATATGACCACAAAAACTTTTTCCTCTGGGGTCAGTTTAAGGTGGTGGGTGAGGAACGGGGACACCCCTGCACCTCCAGAGGACAGTCACATGAAAATCAGCCGCAGACCATAACTTCCATGAAAGACAAGGGGTGCTCACAACAGTTTTATGAATGTGATGGAGGAAAAGGGGCTGCTTTATATGAGTTACCCTCAGGGATGTAACTTGGGCCAGTCCAGCTATTTTGACTACGCAGGAAGTTTTTGCTCCATCCAGCTCAGGCATCCAGCTGGGTGTAAGGCATCCTGTAACTGCACTGGTGATGCTCCTCGGAGGAACAGGATTGAGAACATCCTGCTCAAATGACCTGGCTGTTTGCCCTTTTGGGGTTGCACTGAGAAGTTCCTTCACCCAAACCTCTCTCCTGCTCCTATGCAGGAAGCATGGCCAGGGGAAAGGCTCTGTGTAGCCAGGGTGTTTCTATGCCTCAGCAGTCCTACTTGGCCAGAACAACCCCTTCAGGCCATTAGTAGTTGGTGTTAAATAGAGCATCCCTCCAGCTGTGTTTTCCTGTGCCAGCCACTGAGCTCACACTCCCTGGCCCAGAGCTGGAGAAGGACATAGCTGTCAGGCAGCCACTGCTCAGTCCAGCACCAGGGAGGCTTTCTCCACCCAGAGACACTTTGCCCATGTACAGCAGAGCCAGGCCAATATGGGGCAGGTGGCAGCAAGAAGAGAAAAGCAGTGAATTATTAAAGGATTAAGACTGACCTATGGAGATAGTGAAGTGAGCCCAAGACACGTAGTCTGCCTAGAGTAATCAGGAGCCCACAAGCAGCTGGCACATTGGGAAGCAAGCCTAGAGACAAACTGCTGAAGCCAAATGCAGGGTAAGATGCACTTCCTAACAGCAAAGTGCATTAGGCAGTGACGAAGTTTCCCAAAGGAAGCCCCATCACTTGAATCACTGGAAATAAAGCTGGACAAAATACTGGATCATGTCCAAGAGGGGATAACTCTTCATCAGCAAGAAGAGAGTAGTGAATAAGATGAATACTTGAGTGTTTTCCATCTCCATGAATCTATGTATCTAATGCACTCAGTGTTTTTTCAATGTCTGAAAAAAAATCTAAGTGCCTTTCCTGTGCCATCAGCACATCTCAGCATGGAGCCAGGATGGGGAGAGGCCTGGGTGGGAGCACACAACCATCTCCTTTGGTGCCTGGGAGTAAGAGGAGGCGAGCGGCTCTTGGGGTTTTTTTGCAAGCAGGCAGGGAATATGAGCAGCGCTCTGGTTTCTCTGGTTTTTCTTGCCCTCCAGCAAGCCCCTTCCCCACAACCAGAGCCCCAACCCTGCTCTGTAAAGCACTTCAGGAGCTTTGTCTTGCACTGTAAAGCATGGCTGGCTCTTGCCTTGCTCCCTCAGAGGAGGGAGCCAGAGGAGCCCAGATACAGCCTAGCTTCTTTAGCTGGAGTGAGCAGGTGAGGGTCGCCCCTGCACAGGGCGGGTTAAGGTGTCAAGAATGAGGCACAGCAGTTTTGTTTCTTGTTGCCTTCTGCTTCCTGTGAAATCTCTGCCTCTGGAAATCTGTGCTTCCCTGGGGAAGCCCCCCCTCCAGCCTTGGTCCCTCTGCAGCCAGGCTTATGCACCCAGTGGAGGGCAGTTCCCATCCTGGGAAAGCCACTCATAGCATCATGGCCTCTCTCCTAACAGCTGATTCTGTAATTATTTGGTTGCTGTTAATTGCTAATTAATTCCAGAATTATGTTTTTAACAGGCGGACCAGGGTGGCATGGCAGCAGCACCTGGTAAAATCACGTACATCATCATGGGGAAGGGCACTACAGAAGTTTTGAGGCCATTGACTAGTTAACCATTAACAACTGGTAAAATCCCAAGTCCCTGCACAACAAGGCGAGTCCTCTTGGCGCTGTTAGAAAATCCTATTTCTAGTGGGTTATGAAACAGAGGTTTTGATGTGCTGCCAGGTTTGATGTGGAGCTCTGGGAGCTGAACACTTGCTGCACTGTCAGCTGCCGGCCGAGAGCCGCTTACATAAAGCTTTCCTAGCAACCCTGCTTTGCCGTCTACAGTTGTCTGTCCATCTGTCTGTCTGTCCACCTCTGCAGTGGAAAAACTGAACAACCCATTGAGGAACTGGGCTGGCCAGCTCTTCCCATGCTGACTAACATCCAGTGGTCTGTGGCAAGCCTTGAGCTGGGGATCTTTTCCATCACTGAGCAACACTTCATGCAAAGCCCACCATCCCCTTTGGGCCCCTTCCCTGCGTCTGCATCAACAGGAGGAAACAAGCATCACATCCTGTGGCCTGTGCCAAGGAAAACAGGAGCACTGCCGGGAGGGAAGGAGGTGTGGGAGTGGGGGGAGTGGGAGGCAGCCATGCTGCCCCAGCTGGCCTCAGCCTCCCAAGGGCTGCCCACCTCCTGGTGAGGGGAGAGAGATGCTGGCACCCCTTGGGTCTCCCTTGGGTATGGGACATGACCCTGTTATTTGGTTGGAAAAGAGATGGAAAGAGGTGGAAAGAGGAAAATGCCCAGGATTGAAGATGTCCAGAAGCTGAAAATGGGTCTGGACTTTGAGGGAGAACACAGAAAATTCAACTGTTTCTCCTGTACATCTTTGTCCCCACTCCCCATGGCCAGCAGCAACTAAAAATTCTCCTGAGCAAAGTCCTTGCTTTACAGACAGGGCTTGCCTCCTGCACTACCCCACAGAAGCCCCATGGGCCCCTATGCACCCCTGCACCCCCGGCTGTGTGGTCTCAGCCCTGCAATTTTGGGGGACCAACAGGGGCTGCATCCCACTCCAGGGCCCTTTAAATCAGTGCCCAAGCCAAGAAGATTTCTCTGTGGAATTTCATAAGGAAGCACATGACGAGGGCAGTTGGAAACCACAGCTCTTCGAGCACTGATTACAGCCTACTGAGGAAAAGGAGATTTTTATCTTGCAGGAATTCAATTATGAGACCAGAAAAAAAAAAAAAAAAAGGAAAGAAAAGAAAAAAATTTAAAAATTGCAGTGCATCTGGCTTGGTTAGCCTGAGATTTCTGCACTTTGGGGGCTTTAATTTAACAAGAAAGGTGTGCAAGCTTTACCTAAATCATCCTGCTTGCTGGTGTGTGCGCCGTGGTGGTTTTTTTAAAGAGGGAAAAAAAAATCCACCCCCAAAGTCACCCTGCTGGCAGCTGAATGCAGCAGGGATGATGTCATTGGAACAGTTGGAGGAGAAAAGAGAAAAACAAGTCTGTGTGTGCTAATCCTGTTTGCTGCCCTAAAGGGAATGGAAAGCCGCCAAGGCGAGGAGTTCTGGGAAACCATATAAGGGTGCCAAACAAGCAGCGCCGCCAACACGGGGAACTGACATCTTTGTTCTCCCCAGCTCGGCAGCCGGCCAAAGGCCTCATTTCGGTGCTGCAGCATGATTACACTGGACATCTGCCAGCTGAGCGCTGAGCCCCTTTTCTTCTCTGTAAGCTTTTTGCCAAACATGTAACAGTTGCCATGGCAGTCGGAGGTAAAGTAGGAAAAAAAAAATAATAATAATAAGACGCACGTATAGATAGAGAAGGAGATGAAATAAACCAACAAGAAAGAGGAGGCACGCCTTGCTCCAGATGCGCCACATGTGTGGGTATAAAAAGCGAGCAAACTTATTAACCAAAGATTTCGGGGACGGAGGGCGGGCAGGCGGCACAGGCTGAAAGGTGACGTGAGGATAAAACAATAAGTTCACACAGGCACACGCACACCGCAGCGGCCGGGCAGGCGGCGGTGGGCTGACCCAGTGGTCTCCTCCCCTGCCTGCATCCGAAACTGCAGGCAAACAGGGTTTAAAATAGAACAACATGGTGGCACTTTCACTATTGCTTGTCTGCCTGCCTGCCTTTTTTTTTTTTTTACCTCCTTCTCATGTGTAAAAAAAAAAAAAGAAGAAGAAGCTGTTCTAAGGATGAGAAGGGTGTTATTTATAAGCTCTGCATAGCAGAGGGAAGCAGACAACCCAGATCTGGTGGCGTCTTAAGGTGGAAAATCCCATTTCAGCCTCTGGTTCAGGCCAAACAGTATTATTTCAAGTTGTGCTCTAAACAGTTAACAACCAACCACCCAGCAGTCCCATGTTTATAGCAAGCATTTCATATAACTATGCTAGTGCTGCCAGACCCTGATGGGCAGATCTGCGCACATAATAGAAGAGGTGTGGTCCCCGCTCGCTTTCTTTTTCCACCATGAGAGGCATTGGCTAGTTTCTTTTTACAAAGAGGCTATATACAAGAAAGTTCACTGCCCAGTGAGCTGGAGTTCATCTGACTATTTATAATCGTCTCTTCTCCCCACGCCCACCCTTCAGGCACTGGGACAGTCGCTGGGCGAGAGCCCAGCAGCCGGTGTGACTGCAGTGTGTTTGCAGGCAAGGCTGCAGTGAAAGGCCAGATAACACTGCCCAGCATAGGATGCAATTCTCAACCCATCCTCTTCAAACCCCTGGACAGGCTACCCAGCTGCCCTGAGGACATTCACAGAGTGTAGGACATCGTGGGACTAAGAGGGCATCCCCAAAATGTAGGAACTGCTGGGGCAAACCTGGTCCAAGCAGTACTGAGCAGCTGCAGGCACTCAAGGACCGGCCCACCTTGAGCAAGCAAGCACTGGGAAGGCAAACAGCCCCCAAAACAGAACTGTGAGAAGTTGGGTCTGGCCCCCAAGAGCCTGCAGCGGATCCTCTGGTGGCACCACTGCAGCACTGTGGGCATGGGGAAGAGATTGGCTGAAATGCAAAAAAAGGCAGCCACAGTCCCAGGCAGTAATGAAGGAGACTGGACCCTCACCTTGCCTCACTGCTGCCTTCCTGCATGGCAATTAGTCAGTTAGCTACGGCTTGCTTCAGCTTCCCATTTGTAAAAAGAAAGGATGGTTTTCCTCATATCTGAGAGATGGGCTAAACATCTTAAATCATTGAGGTCTGTTAAGTGCATTCATTTCCTCAGATGGAAGCTCCTACTGATGTGTGAAGTATTATTAGGATTATTATTGCTAATAAATAAGGAAGGCAGGGCAATTTTATTTCTTGGTCAGCTTACACAGGGCACAAGAATGCAGAGACCAGGGAAGATGTTAATTTGTACCAAAGGTGACCCCCTTGCCTGTGCTAAGCTTAAAGGCAGCATCTGTAAAACACAGAGATAAACCCCCTGGGATCCTGGTGGGTTGCCAGCCCACTGGAGACCTCCCCAGGAGTGCTGACCCCCTAGCAGCCCCTGTGGGGCCAGTGACAGGAGCTCTCAGCCACCAGCTAGTGGAGACCTGCTCTGCAGCCCTGTTCTGAACTTCTCTGAGTATTGTGGGTGGCCCAGAGGGGGAAACCTGTGCAGGAGGTGATTTTTGCCTCTCCTTAGATGCCTGACTTTTCCTGGGGTGCACCTTGTCTAAAGCAAGGGTGGGCATTGAGGCATCATACCCAGCAGTCTGAGCAGAACTGAGACGTAGCATTTGCTGAGCCAAGAAAAACTGTTTTCCTACACAGGCAAGGAAGAGAGGGAGGAAGGAACCTCTGCAGAGCAGTTCACTCCTGTGGGCTGAAGCCCGTGCCTACTGTTTCCCAGTGACCACCAAGACCCCACTGGCACCTGCGCGCCTCACTTAAAAAGTGATGAGCCACTTGGGCTTTCCCCAGGATGGCAGAGCAAGCAGCAGGGGAAGCCATCATCTGTTTCCTTGGTGCTTGGGTGGGCTATGTGGGGCTCCACACTGCATCTTAGCCCCCATCTAAGGGATAACCCTCCCACTGTGTGAGTGTTGCTAATTGGAGGGTTGTAACCTACAGAAAATTTTGCCAGCACATTTTCATATATTAGGGCATGGATATAAAAAAAGAAATTTCAGGGTGGTGGATTAATGTTACTTGGTTCTGGCCAAGTTAATAAAATATGGTCTGAGTTATTGCCAGGCTGCTTAATTCACTTTTATTCAAAGTGGCTGGGTAATTTCCCTGAGGTTGGCTCAGCGGGAAGCAGAGTCAGCTCTGGCTTTGTCTGCTCCTGTGTGTCACCTTCCTGGCTGGCAGCAGTGGCTGGGAGAATGGCGAGCAGGGGGACTTCCCTCCAGCAAGACATCCTGTGCTGGGGGCTGCAGGGTGACATCCATCTTGTCCTGAACCAGGAGGGAGCATGGACTGGGAGCACGTGCTTTCACAGTCCACCAGCTGTATGCAAGGCTAGGAATGGTACCAAAGGTGGTTTCCTCATTGCTGCCCTTCCTGCAGGTTGGTCCAGGATGGCCAGCGCAGCCATCAGCCCCAGCAGCATGGAAAAGAATCCAACTCTCACCTTGTGTCCCAAAAGCCAAGCCTCAGCTGTTGCAGCTGGTCAGAGGCACTCTGGCACTGGGGCTCAGCAGCAGGGACAGTGCAGCCTCCTGCAGCTCCTCCCTGCCCAGCAGGGACGAGAAGAAGAGCTGAGCATCTTTCCTCAAGGGGTGACCCACACTTTAAAGAAAACCTTTCATATCTCCCCACCTTGCACTTCCTCTCCAGTGGAAGTGATATTTGCAAAGGCAGTGCTCTGCCTGTGCAAGCTCTCCTTCTTGCTGGCATCCTCCACCTGATTAGTTGCCCCCTTGTTTCTCAACCAAATTTTGTTCCTCTGCCCACCTGCATGGCAGAACTAATCACTGGCACACTCTGTGGTACCTGGCACTAAAAATCAGTGTAGAAGTGCATTCCTGTATGTGCTCTGAATCATCATGAGGTTCCCGAGCTTCAAATGGGAAGCAGAACACGTTGCCTTCTAGATGGAAAAATGAAATTTTACGCAGTCCTCTTGCTTCTGAAACAAGCTCTGAATCATGCAGAGGGCGAGATGCCAGGAGTGGCTCTGCTCTCATCCAGGCTCCACTACTTACTTACTGTGTGGCCTCCAAAAAACCTCTGGGGGGGGTGGTAAATTGTGGTACTTCCTCCTCTCCACCAACATCCCCAAGGCAGGGGACACTTGCAGAGGACCACAGGGCTTCATGCACACGGGAACAGAGGAAGGAAATACTTCTCGTCAGCTCTGATACCATGCTCCCCAGAAGAACATGGCTTTTCTGCTTTCTCTGCCTTTTTTCCCTCTCCTGCGCTCCTGGCAGAGAAGGATGCACCCAGTGCCAGAGGGTGCCACAGAGTGCTGAGCGGCAGGGCTGGGAGGCACAAAATGAACTCTGTGAGGCTGCACAAATCTTTTGAGCTCAGAGATGTAGCTCCTTCTGCTGCACTGATAAAAGCCTGGATTCCTAGGTAAATAGAGTGCATTAATATTTATTTTAAAAACCTTGGAATCATGATTTAATATTGAAGAAAGGGCTATTCTTACATGGCGTTTGCAGAGCTCCTTCTAATACAATATTTTCTATCTTCAGACATGGTAACCCAGTAAGCTCCATTACCATGCTAATACTATATAAAAATGATCCTTTATTATAAATCATACTGCACACCAAAAAGGATATAAATAGAGCCCCAGTGCAGCATTGGCATGCCTCATATTTCTCCTGGTTCACATTAAATGAGCCACTAAATTACAGTGTCCTTCTTTGTAATATCATCCTCCAAAGCTGAGCATTTTGTGTGTTACACAGGGCTGCTGTAACAAGAGAAATTAGCATGGCTGGTTTAATTCAGCAAGTCTGCCATGCATGTTAGAGGAGGAGTGTTAAAACGAGCTAGAATGAGAAATTTCATTGTCCTTTTAAAAGACTCACCACTCGGAACACGTGCTTTGTGTGGGGCTTTGCTACAGCCTGACCAACACGCTCTCTGCAGGAGTTCAGCTGCTCCCTCAGCTCCAGCAGCAGAGAGGTGAAGGTAAAGGAGAGCACACCTCACCCCATTCTCCTGCTGCTGCTCTCAGGTGCGTGGTCCTTGTCACCCTCTGGAAAGCCTGGGGAAGTTTGGGTGCCAGAGAGGCACTAGCAGGGCAGAGGGAAAGATGCTGCAGGGGCCAGAGGAGCCATCTTCAGATTGGGGTCCTGGTTTTGGTGTGCTGCTGGTTTGTCTGCTAATAGCATTGGAGTTAGTGCTGATTTGTGTGAATCCAGGTGCAGGCAGGTTCAGGCCCTTGCTTAGTGATGCTGGCAAATTTTTTTACTTTTGCAGTTCTTACCTGCACAAACAGGGAGGTATTTTGCCCACAGAATTGATGCCTGCCTGTTTGTAAAGCAGTCCAATCTTCTCCCTGACAGCCAGTGCTACAGAAATTCAGGGGGTTATTGTTTGTATTGCAAAATGAAAATACAGTGTTCAGACTTGGGCTGGGGGAATTGAGCTTGACTGTCATCTCTAATGATGGTATCTGACCACACCGTAGAAGAAAACCCTCCTGCAGTCCAAGGAGCTGCATATGCCTTCAGGGACACATAAAGTAATTCAGGTCAAAAATGTAGGTTGTTTTATTTAGCAGACAAAGAGGTGGGGAAAGCAAAGAAGGAGAGGGGAACAGGAAACAGGCTGCTGCAAAAATGCAATCTCCATAAAGAGCTTTTCAGGATTTCCCCCAAGAATTTTAAGTGAAATGGAGATATCTGACTTTCAACATTTCTTTGCTGGCCTTGCTGGGTCCCAGCTCACACTGTCAGGGACCCAAGTCAGTTTCCTGCTGGGCAGAGATCAGGATTAGCAAATGGAGTTCATAGCTGGATGTAAGGAGGAAAGGTCCTGGCATAAATGGGCTACCAAACTTTCTCAGGGGCAGCAGCTGGGCCAGGGGAATCCAGGAGGCCCAGAGTTGGCATAAGCAGTTGGTAAGGAGTGAACCCCACTCGAAGTAACCAAAGTGTTCATTATCTGCAGAGTTGGAACACTCCAAGGAAATTTTCAAGCCAAATTGTCTGCGGCAAGGAAATGTGTCCCCTCACCCATGCTGGGAGGCTGAAGGCTCTGTGGCCTATGAGGATGCCTAGAAAAGCAAACTGTGCTGTGAATAATCCATGAAAACTAAAGGTTTCTATTACCTGCAGTGCTCCATGACCATGTGAGAGAATATAGAAATGGCAGGCAGCCTCCTGGAAGTGAAATAAAACCTCTAGAGTGCAGCCCTTGGCATCATGTCCCCTCAGCAAAAATCCCAAAGCAAATTGGACTTATGCAAGCTGTGAAATACCCAGCCTCAGTGCTGAATTGAGGAAGCTGCCAGGACCATATCTTGCTGCTTCCAGAAATATCTGTCTCCTCTTGGCAGGGCAGGTTATGAATCCCCTGAAGTTTAGTGTACAGACCCCATCAGTGGGGAGGTGAGAGCAGCAAACCTCAGCTGCAAGGCTGAAGCCTGAGCACCGGGCAGTCCTAGGGCAGCTCTATCTGCTCCTCCCATCCCTTCCAAAACACAGGAGCTGCCCAGTGGAGAGCCTTTGACCTGCACCAGCTGCTACCAACACAGATGCTCAAGCACCTTTCCAGTGCAGATCGTCTTTGACTTGTACACCCCTGGCTGGTGGCAGCACAGACTTCTCTGTACATGCACATTGACCAAAATATTGCTGCTGTCAGCAGAGTGCCACGTTAAGGAGCACTTGCAGGGCAAGGAAAGAAAAGGTGAGACTGAGTGAAATCTTCGGCCCCTTCTATCTCTGTCCTCCTGAGCCCCTGGAGAAAGGCTCTCACAGAGAGTCGTAATTTCAAGACTGTGGGTTTAAAATTGGTCTTGCACAGTAGAGATCACATGTGAAGCAGCAATGGGCTCATAAGAGACAGGTTGAAATGTATCTTTAGCTCTTCCCAGGGCAGAACAGGGTATGACATGCACAGCCTGGACCACAGTCCCCCACTCTCTTAAAGCCTGGAGAGTTTTGGTTAGCCCATGACAGTGATACAGGAGCTCACAGGAAAACCTGGTGGTGTTTGGATCTTGTAATTCAATACAAACCCATTTAGGTAATTTAAGAAATATTTAATAATAATTAAAGAAAAAAGAAAGAAAAAGAGATGATGACGTATCATTTATCACAGGGAGACAGTGGTATGCTGCACTATCTCTGGGCAAAGGTTACATTGAAGGATGGTGCTTTCATCATTAAGATGGTGAGCATCTCTTACAAAAAAAATTTTTGTCTTTCCTCCTTAAAAATCTACATGCAAAAGCAGAAAGTCAGCTATAACATTGATAAAGGAGGTCTGGTCCCAAGATGGAATTTTTGGTCAGATTTAAAGTAAATCAAATATAACACCTTAAAAATAGCAGTCTTCAGCAAAGCCCGGAAGCCTCAGTGATTTCTTTCTACTTTGCAACCAGAAAGACAATCAGGGTAGAGAGGAGGAGCAGAGAAAGAGAGATTAAAACAGCTTTAATTTTAGGACTTGTCTCATCAAGAGATAGTATGTGACACCAAAAATGAGTCCAATTAAAAATGTTTATAACTTAAAGTTGTTTAATTAGCACCTTCAGAAGTTTCACGATGTTTCCCCACCAACTTCCTCTCTCCTGATGTGCATACATGCAGTGGCAGCTGGTCCTGGAGGGGGAGGTCAGGGCTGCTCCAACCATATCCCAAGCCTGGATTTTAGTCCTTTGAGGATATATCAACCTCCTGGCAAAGCCTTGGTGATGAAGGGTCTGCAGAGGCTTCCAGAGGTGATGGAGGCTGCCCCTTCCACTGTCACTGATGTTGCAAACAAAAAAACGGAGATGAGCGATCCAACCTACCCCAGCAGCCCAGGCTAAGAAACTTGCCCTGCAAGAGCATGTGCTTCTCTCCTGGAACCCTGTGCAGGTGCTGGCTCTCTCCTTTGAGCTGTGTTTTGCAACAGTGCTCCAGTACTGATGGCAAGCACAAGGCTGGCCTCAGCCTTTGTGTCCTGCATGCAGCACCTGTGCCATGCTGGCCCTCGTATAGAGAAAGAGAAAGAAACCTCTCTCCCTCTCATCTGTTGCACATCCTGGAGAGTTAATGAGAGATGCCTCATGAGGGCTGCACATTTGCTTCCTGCTAGGAAACTCAACCCCATATGGATCCCCTCCCAGAGCCACTCCCTGTACCAGTGCCAGAGATGGTCCCACAGACAGACTGGGGACAGTCAGGGGAACAAACCTTGCCCAGCTTCTGTGTTTTGGTTGCCATGGCAATATGCTCTTCCCTGTTGGAGTCGTTTGGGGAGCCCAGAGGTTCGGGGAATGACAAGGAGAAATGTGAGGGCATGGCACACTGTGACAGTCACAAGGTGGGGAGCCTGACTAAGCCAGAAGATGAAGTAGGTTTCTATTGGCCCTGTCCCTGTAGGAGCCACAGCTGGCCAGCCCCAGCACAGCTTTTGGTGGAAGGTTACCATGAGCCAGGGCTGCTTAGCTGCTGCAGGGCAGAAGCACCATTTTTGGGACCTTGCATGGAAGAGTGATCGCAAACAATGACGCATTTTTAATTTTTTTTTTTTTTCCCAATGTTGTGGTTTGAAAGAAAACGAAGTGAGAGGCTCTAGACTAGAAAGACTATTTAATGAAAAGAAAAAG
>VZUI01004415.1:0-23090 GCA_013401135.1 Cettia cetti
AAGGATCCAAAACTAACCAATCAGGGGAAGGATCCAAAACTAACCAATCAGGGGGGCAGACTTGAACCAATTAAAAGAGAGAACCAATCAACCAATCACAGATAAGTTATTAGCATACTTCTGGAAAGCTCAATAGATGAAAGCTGCACAGAACTGTATCAGGGACATGCAGCTCTCCTTTGGAAGTGCTGCCCTTTCTGTGTGGCCCACAGAGACCTCCACATTTTCCCCTTTGGCATGAAGCACACAAGAATGCAAATAAACATTGTTTACTTTTCACCCTTAAGGTAGCTAAAGTGTCCAGACCAACAGCTATACCAATTACCTCCTAATTAACTTACTATCTTCCCTGCATGCCTTAACATAATTTCTAACTGCGCCACAGGTCCAGGCCTCCACTCAGGCCTGTCCTTGGGCCTAGGCCAAAAGGGGCCCAGGCCCACTGGGCCCAAGCTGGGTTGCCCACCCAAGGAATTCTGCTACAACTAATGCATAATCATTACATTACATTACAACTAATGCACAAGCATTACATACTGCCTTCTATGTTCTACACTCTAAACACATAACACCTTAATCCATTTATTCCTATTTTTCAGCTTTAATAAAAAGTTATCAGTTTATTTGCAACCTGTTATTCAGCCAGGTCAACAGTGTAAGTGAGCCATGAAGAAATACTTGATGCTTAGTTTTTCAAGTATTGTTATTGGTCTTCAAATTCTCTGGCTAAATTTTTGGACAAAGAGAAGGAATACATCTCTGAAAAACTTGATGCACCTCTCCAAAAGCTCAAGCAGTTATTACCTCTGTGTGCTTCCCTAAATTCTGAAGCAGAGTAACACAAATCAGCTTTGCTGCTTAAAGAAGGGTGCAGGACATAAACACTCAGGTTTCAAAGGTTCCTATTAAAAAAAACAAAGGCAGCCAGTAACCATTTTCCGATGTTAATATCCAAGATAATGAGTGCACAGAAGACTTTTTCAGAGGAAATATTACTCTTCTTGTCTTTTGTCACTGCAGACATCCTCTTGAAGTGTATGATAGAAGATCCTCATATTAACAAAGCTGATGGTAACTTCAAGAATTGTGGAAGGAAAGTATAGGTTATAATGACTTCCTACCGAGGATTTCAGCCCCCGATTACGACAGATAGATGACATCAGTGGAGTAGTAGTTATACTTAATGAAACTATTAGGGTTTTTAATAGAAATTTCTACAATTTATGTACTTCAGTCTGCACTGTGAGGCCTTGACTGAAAGATTCAAAATCTGGTACATCCTTTACACTACAAGCACTCGTAGAAATTACATACATACATGAGATTGCACTGCTTGTGTGGTGACTGAAGTGGCAACATAAAAAGCAATTGCTTGCTTACGTTATCAAAACAATCATAAAAAACCCCCACAATTCTCCAAGAAATTATATCTGGTTTGAATTTCTTTGTCCTGAAAAGATGGAAAATAATAGGCAGAAGTGAGAACAAGAACTGGACTTGTACAGGGCAACAAAACCATTCTTTACAGCCATCCATTTTAATAAAGGCATTGGAACACGTTTGATTTTAGTCCCATTTTGGAATAAATACACAATTTTGGATCCCTTAAGTTCTGTGAAATGAATCTGTCACATTCTCAAGTTCTCTCTAGTATATGGCACTTCTGGAAATTTGGTCCTTTCTTTTTGTCTTAAAGAGACAGCTTGTTAAAATTGAAAATGGTGACACACGATAACCAAAACACCCTAGAGATTTTTGCATGTATTTGCATAACTTCACCCCTTTTATAAGCAATAATGCCAACATGAAGCAGATCTCTTATTATTTACACATTTTCAAACCACTGATATACATTTGTTTTTGACTTTTGTTCAATTAGCCTAATCTCCTACAAACCCATTTGTAATAATCAGTATTTACTGTCATGACACATATGGGCATGAGTGGAACTAATCATCTGCAGGCTGTCCCTGCTACTGAGCTGAACAGCTTGTTCAAGATTCCTTCCTGCAAACATTTCTGCTTCATAAATCAATGGGAACTTAATGTAGCATTTCCTTTATTTTTTTACAGAGACTTAACTGAGATCCATAAGCTCATTTCTGAATGTCACAAAACACCCCCCCCCCAAAAAAAAAAAAACCAAACCAAAAACACCCAAATCAATAATCCTCCAAAAAACCTACCAACCAACCAACCAACCAACCAACCAACCAACCAACCAACCAACCCTAACTAACTAACTAACTAACTAACTAACTAACTAACTAACTAACTAGAACAAAAAGAAAGACATGGACTCAAAGCCAACTGTAATAAACAAGCATGCCAGTCCAACTGCAGTTTTAATCTATAAAATTAATATTATGTGTTCTGGTGCCTACACCTGTGACAGATGGTCAACAGTGAAGAAAGCTATCCTTATCAGAACTGTTGAGTCTGAAATCCCAATGCACAAACCACAGATGGCACTGGCAGAACAGCTCAAAGAATTAGAGATCCAGAAATAGATTTTTCCTTTTCTGTGTTGCACTCTTAAAATGTGTGGGCACTATTTGTAAATTATCTAAAAACAAGCACATCTTTGGGTTAAAGCAACTTGTCAGCCTTCATTAATATAAATGTTGGATAGTAGGTCAGGGGCATGCTAATCCAATAGATTGATCAATTCTTTTTACATTTCAGTGCTCAGAATTTCCATTGACTCCGGGGAAGGACTGCAGCTCACAGACCATGAATGTTTTTGTGCAACTCAAAAGTTATCAAAGTACTTGCTTTGCTCTCCAGGTAAATGATCAATCTTGGAAATCTATTTATTGTTTGAAAATGTCACTATATGTGAGTGGATACAGGTCAAATTTTGAAGCTATGAATGCTACAAAAATATTTGGAGGACATCTACTGATTTTAATATTTCACCTTTGTGTGTGAGTCTGAGCCTCTAGATCCCTACACAGACATGTCAAATCAGGCCCAGGACCTACATCTGTAGAGGTAAGTAAAACAGGCGCTTGTTACCTGGGAAAAAAAGACATCATAGTGACAGGATTGAAATACAATTAATTTTTAGTATCTAATTAGAAAATTACTGCTTTAAAACAACCAGCACACTCCTAGCTCCACTCCTTTGATCCACCAAAAGAGTTTGAGTGTAAGACGATAAATTATTACCAACAGAAATCTAAATAAAATGTGTTGCTGGCAGGACTACCTCATCAAAAGTGCTGAGGTTAGAAAATCAAACACAGATTAGTTCCTATAAATCAGGAGAGCAGCCAGAGATTTAAGCCTGTGTCAGTATGAAGATGGGTATTTAATTGTGTCTTGAATGCAGAAACAGTGTTTCTCCCAAGTGATTAAAATACATTTAGCAAGTGGGCTTTTTGTTTTTGCTTCCATCTGATATGAAAGAAAGAGGACAGAAGAAACAGCATGAAAGGATAGAAAACACCAATTAAAAAAAAAAAAAAAAAGAACAAAAAATGATTTTATCTTTTAGGCCCTAAGTGGAGCAATCTAGGGCTATTGCTTCCGTGGCATTGCTGATCTATGGAGGGCAAAGAGTAGAAGGAAGAAAGGAGGGCTGGAGGGAGGGAGGAAAGGAGGGAGAGAAAGAAAAGTTCTCCCTTAGCTCAAGGAGTATCTCCAATCATTTGAACAGTGTGTGAGGTGGCTGTAAATGCATCTCAGAGCAGGAAACTAATTTGTGTGCTTTCCTGGAAGTGAGTGAAGGAATGAAGACAGAGAGAGGGAGCCCATGGCTTTGGAATTGCTGCAGGATGTGTGACTGTTTCTTTGCTTCATCAGTTGCAAAGAAAGCCTCCAGAGATTAAAACAAGGTCAGTTGCTGCTGATTTTGTTTCCCAGCCTCACAATACCAGTCCAAGACTACTTCATATGAATTAATTTGTCTGTACATCCAAATCTTCCACTGTAGACAGCAGTTTACTGTGCCAGTGGCACATAATCAATATAGAAAGGCAAGGCTGCAGGGAGAAATAAGTTTTTGGGAAAAGCAAGAAGCAATTGTGTGATGCTTTAAACAACAGGAAAAATTGGAAAAAAATAGAAACACACAAGTAAAGGAATAAATTATAAGCTAATAGATAATATTTCCTTCAAGACAAGCACAAAGCTGCAAAATGCTAATGCCTATCAGACTGGTCTCCATTGCATACAAATATGAAGATTAAATGCACTCTATTACATGGAAGTCTGTGACAGTAACCAGCAAACACTTGATAATTAAAACATTAAAAAGCCATCAGCTACTAAGGACATTCTCAGCTGAAATGAACACCACTGAAATGACAGCACTGTTCACAAAACAAATCAATGCACTTGAAACTTTGCAGCTGGGTTAATGCAAGTAGAAAGGAGCCTGGATTAAAAAAAAAAATAAAAAATCATTAACTGCTGCTTTAATTTCACAAATCCTAGATATGCACTCTTCCACAGGATGCTAAGAAATATTCACAACATCATCTTGATGGGCAGTCATTCCCCTATTAGGTGGCAGCCTTGCTTTAGAAAATAACAGCAAATAATTTTCCAATTCCGAGGATTTAATAAAAGAGAGGAGATGGGAAAAAGAAGCGGAGTTTTCAGAGAGCTAGCAAATACATCCTGAATAAAAATTCAGAAAACAAAAATTATTAGCAAATAGCTGAATGTCCTCTTTCTTCAAAAATCCAGATTAACTCCATCAAGAAACAACCAATTAAGAGTCTGTGGGGTTGTTTTCTATGTGACAATTAATCTAGAGTGCTTCTTCCTTTCTAACAGCTGGATTTATATACAGAAATTCCCCCCAGACCCTTTACTATATCCAACCAATAGAGATTCATGATTTAGAATTAAATTTCTCTTAAATTTTATATCCATCCTTAGTTCATGTTGTTTAGTTATGCTTGTAAATATACCTGGGGTGATTGCAAATGTAACCCCCTAAGAGAGAGAGGAGGTGGACTTGGGAAAGTCTGTGTTTATTAAAAATAAATATTGAATGGAATAATTTAATGAAAAATCCTGCTTTTCAAACAGCTTTTTTTTTAAAACAGCGATCCCTGAATGATTCTGTAAAGTCTTTCTCTGCCAAGTAGTAGCCAAGTAGTTTACTTTGGTTCTGGTTTTTGTTCAAAACTTGTCTCATATCTGGAAATCACAAGACTTTGACAATGAAATTTAGCTTTAATATTCTCATTGATTCAAAACACATCACCCCTCAGAAAATGAGGAGTTGATTCCAATAAACAATCAAAAATGAAATTGTGAAATATATACGCCTCTCCACATGAAACTATTTAATGAAATACAATCACGAAGCAAAAAAAACACAGGTTGCAAAGTAATTTTCTGGCAGATTGTCTTAGAAAAGACCTAGGCATTTGTACACACATGTGAGGACAAATTTGAAGGGTATTTTTGAAAATATTCCAAAAACGTGCTTTTTTCATCTTAAATATTCAATTAAGCAGTTCGGTGTTATATATATATATATACAGTTATATATACAGTCTTATAGTTTTTCAGTTGCTTTTACAAGCTTTTATTTTTTTTAGATTATATTGCCATCTTTAATAACAAAAGCAACTTTTTTTATGGATTATAAATTGTCATCTAGGTATCACTTTATCATTTATCCTGTATGAATAACAGTTTTCCCTGAACAACAAGTAGTAGAACAAACAAGATAGTATGAAGGTTATGAGAGATAAATACTAATGCATTAACAACTGGCTACGTTCTTTAAATGGCTTAGCCCAGATTCCTGAGAAATGTTAAAGGATATTACCTATATAGCCTCCAATTGTCAAACCCTTCCAAGTGGTAGTACCACTCTTAAGGCAGGAGTATCTGAACTGATTGTTAATTGGTCCCTGAAACCCCAGCTTACCAAATTAACATAGCTTAATTTGAATATTAATATAAGACAAAGCTGGTTTTCCTTAAAAAAAGGGCATAGTAATTGCGGTAGATCAAGAATTGAGACCCAAGGCTCAACTCCAATCACCTATTCAGAGAGCTGAGTTGTCCAAAGGAAATGATAATGCCTGATAAAGGCTCTGGAGGTAGGAAGCCACTGGCCAGGCTCATGTTGTTTACTGTGACACTATTGGTGTTAACAACATTGTTGTCATTTACTTCCCACTATTGGTGCCAGCAGTGAAGTGACATGTTAAGCACCATTGCTCTTACTCAGATGGTATTTCCAGCATTTTCATAACTATTTTTTGCATTTTTTTGAAAGATCACAACACTTTAACTTGTTAAACTAGTCTACTGGAAAAGCAGGAACAATGTTGTAATGGGAGGGACATGGACAAAATACACACTTGACTTGTTAAAAGAACATAGCCTTCCAAAATGAGCTAATGCGCTTAATGCATATGACAGACAAATAGTTTGAATAATTAAAAAAATTAGATAGACACCCTCAGGTATTATTTAATTATAGAATTATTTTATTTAATTTTCAAGGTATATATATGCCTGTTACATATACTTCTTCTACTAGATTTTTGGAGCAGGAATAGAATATTTGTTTTGATTTGTTCAATGCATAGGATTAGGAGGTCAATATGTGACAGAATTTCTAGCTAATACCAGCTAATCTTATCTAATTTGAAATCTAACCACTTGCTAGCATCTCCAAATGTCAGTCATCATTTATGCAAAATCCCTGGGAATATAATACCATAAATATTCCTTGCATCAGCGAAGTTGAAGTTTCTGCTTTACTTAATAAGGAAAGGGAAAGTTCAGAGCTTAAGAAAGCAAACCTTTTATCAGCAATGGTGTGATGTAAGGCTATGTCTTTACTGTCCAATGGTAATGTGAATGCTGTACCAAAAAATTGGCATGGGAAGAAAAAAATTACTTACAGGACGTTGATACACTCTTCATAAAATAGAACCCTTTTATGATTTTAACTCTATTATCTCAGCATCCTGCTTCCAAGAAAAGCCAACATATGCATATGCATAAACAATAATTATATTAAAATTCTCAACAACTGTAGAACATTCTGGCATATTTTGACTTTGCAGTTTACCTGTTTATCCTATCTTACTGCAGTAAATGAGGCACTAAACCCTTTCATTTCCTATACCTCTGCAGGCTGAGTTTGCCTTAGATTTCCTTCTATAGCATATCAAAGGAAGGATTTTGTCATCTGAGCCCAACAAAGATGACTTTTGTTCATTTGCTCACTTTGATCAGGCAGTCCACAATAAATTCTTACCACAGTTTTGCCCTTGTGGCTTTGTTCCCCACTTCTGACCTCCAGGACCTCAATAAGTTTGTCACTTGTCTGGAGAGCTGCAGAGTTCCATATATCTGAGCTGCCTCTTAGTGCACTGCCAACCCCATCTCCTTTTCCCTACTCCCTGTCTTTCCTAAGGAGCCTTTATCCAGACTTCAATCCACCACAGCCCTTCAGACTCACAGACTGTCCCATCTCAGCTACTGCAATCACATGTGTTTTTCAACCTCACACACCACATGTGGTCCTCCTGCTGGTTTACCAGGCTGTGTGCATTTGTGCACAAGAACTTCAGAAGTGCCTTTTGAAACTTGTTTCACCCTTTCCAAAAGCCCTTGTACTCCCATCACAGTGTCCCATGTGCTTATTACCCCTGATTTCCACTTCTTCATTTACCTGCAAACTGTCATCACCATTCTCAGCATATCTGGGGCAAAGATGCTTTTAGGCCATTACTATCTAGTGAGTCCCATCTCCTGCTAGCAGTTCTCATTCCTGAGGTTAAAAAAGCCAAGACACCACCCATGATACCAGGCAGCTGCTGACTCACTGTGCATATCCACTCCTGCCTGAGTTCTATTCCTTCAGTAGCAGAACTGAGAGAAACACCACTTGGCCTTCCAGGTCCTTCTCTTTATCTCCAGAGTACTGTAGGCCCTCCTTATTTCTTCCCAGGTCTCCCTCAGAAGTGATGTGCATGGACAAAATGAGCAGCAGCTTCAGAGTTCAGAAGCCCTTGGCAGTCTCATCGGAATGCTCCTTCCTGCCCCAGTCAAAGATGTTTGCAAACAGCAAACCCATAACAAGCAAATGTGCCTTAAGACCTCTGGTCTGGTGTGGGATGCCCCACATTTTCAGGATGTTCCCTGAAAAAGGGAACATCCAACCATCACTACCCAGCACCTCCCCTTTTTGCTGGTGCTCTGTGCATGCCCAGTTCATTCTGAGGCTTCTCTGAATGGAAGTTGTTCCCTTACACAGGATATTATTACTGATCCTGTGGGTTCATATCTGTAGGTAGATAAGGAATCATTTGATGCCAGAGGTCACAAGCTTCATGCCTCTCCCATCTCCTGTGTCATTATCCGTCACTCATTCAAGCATGGTCTCTATCTGTCCCTCTTTCCCTGCATCACAGGGCTCAGATCTTTCCTCTTCAGAGTTCCTTGTGAAACCCCTGTCAGGATCATGTTCATTCCCCCTGATAGCACACAGTCCACTCCATTCCCCCTGCAGTGCCTTACCCTGATTCAGGGCCCTGATCAATCTCTGCTGCTGGTGCCCCTGGCAGGGCATCCCATTACTCCTTGCTGCCACAGACTTAACTGGTGCATTCCCTGCAAGAGTTCTGACAAGGCAAAGACATACCACAAGTTATCCACTTTTATTCTTTGACTATACAGAAGCTGTAAACCTTCTCTTGGACTTCTTGTGCCAAGTCAAAATAGATACAGTATTTCAAATTTTCAGCAATACCTTTTTTTTTCTTGCATAATTCACTCTATCCTTAAAAAGCTTGGTTTCTCTCATGATAAACTCCTGGCAGTGATATCCTTTTTCTCTGCAGATATACAAAGGTCTGCTCTCCCTGGCACATGAGCAATTTTGTTGTAGTGGAAGCTGTGTAATCGTCTTCCAGAACTAATAGGTCCTAGAATGGAGTTCAGTAATGTGTAATGTGTAGTTTACCAAAGGTAGAGTAAGAAATTAGCACTAGCTGATAAGGGAAAACTAACATACTGTTAAGATATGTAGCAAAATGCCTCTCAAACTACAGATAAACTTCCCTTATCCATGCAACTCCAAAAGAGCCAGTGTAAAGTAATACCAAAAAAATTATTCACAGCTTTCTGTTATTTTCGTTCTTTTTAGTTTTGTGGTTGTGAAACCAGTTAAAGATTCGTATCTGAATTGTTTACAGAGATGATCAGTAGTAAGATGTCATTTTTAAGTTTTGCTAGCTTGTTTCATAGTTTTTTCATGGTTTAGGGATGATACGCCTCACTTTAGTTCTCCCACCAGAACTCTCAAAGCCACACTGTCACTGGCTCATTATCTCCTGCCATCTTTAGCCCCTTCACCCCACCCCAGCCTTCCATCGGCCTGAGAGGTGAATTGGTGTCAAAAAGGGAAAGATCAAAAGGTTGAGATAACAAGATAAGATACAATTTACTGGAAGAAGCAATAAGAAAAGAAAAGTAATGGAAATGGCAATGATAATAAGAAAAAAGAGTATGAAAGAAAGGGCAAGTCATGTGCAAAATGCTTGGGAGCCCAGCGCAAAAGAAGCAAACCTTTCTCCTCAGAAGAGAGTTCCTCTGCCTCCCAAATCCCCCTTCCCTGTACCTGGCAATGACCCGAGGTGGTATAGAATAACCTCCCTGTCTTAGCCATGCCTCCTCCTGACTACTGTGGAAAAAAAAAAAAACCAAACCTGTAACCAGGACAATAGTAAAATGCTTAAATACCATTTTTTAAAACAGATTATATTAAGAATTTTGAAAGAGGAATCTCCACCCATTATTTCAAACAAATTGAAAGGACAAAACCCTTAAAGCAGTCTAGTTTTTTGCTGTAGTCTAAGGACATACATTTAGACTCTATTTCTCCAGCATTTAGCTTAAAGTTATTCTTCCACTAGAAAGCTTTCTGAAAAAAGCACTAATTACATAGCCTTTCTTGCCTACTAGCTTATTATTTCTGGGAAATCTTAAACCACTGGGGTATCAGTCCTCCCCAAGCACAAATTTTCCACAAACCGAGTAGTGGCATGTCTATTATGATACAGTCACTCACATGCATTTCAAAAGAGATTGCAAAAATTCAGATAAAATTCATCAGTTTCCCTCCTAAGAGAAAAAGGAATCAATCATTGTTCACAAAACTTTAACAATAATTCTTAATGAAAACCATTAGTCCAAGCATGCAATTAGTGGAAGTAATATGAATGAAAAATGTTTAGCAACATGAAGAATAAAGACTGCAATAGTGGAAAATTATACACAATGCTTTCAAAGTAAGCTAGTTTCTCTTAATAAATAGGTAGGGGTTTTTTTCCCCCCTTTTTTAAAAAAGTTTCTGTTTAAAAGAGGAAGAGATAGAACCAAGTCTACTAACATTTTCTGGTTAAAAATTCTGAGATAAAAGAGCCATACACACAATAAGTTCTGTGAGAAAGCAGGCTGGAAAAGACTTCAGTAAGCATTCTCTTCACATCAGTTGGCTATAGTGCTGGGAGGAGATTCTTGTGAAGTTCTGTCCTGCACTAGTTGGTTACACAAAACCAGAGACTACTGGAATTTGTGTGACACTCCTCAGTCCTTCATTTCCAGGCATCCCCAGTACGAGATTCCCAAAAGCACCCTGCAACAGCCTGGATATGTTGGTTTCATTGGAAAATAAAGACATTAATTTCATCTAGTAGTGAAGAGCCCAGACTCCATCCCATATGGAAATGACCTGGAATCATTCAAGGACTGGCATTTCTATCCCATCATGCAGTCTCATTGCAGAGTGCTCCAGCTCTCAGTATATCTTTTAGCCTATATGAATTAAAAAAAAAAAAAAAATCTTCTGATTACTTAGTAATTTCAGGTTTTGGGGATTCACAATGTGTAAATCTCGGTGATGCTGAAGAACTTTTATTTGAGAGAAGTTTTCCATAGAAAAGCTGTGTAAAAAAATGTAGAACCAAATAAATACAATTGCTATGTCAAAAAAGTAAGTGGACGATCTTCCCAGCAGATGGAGCTGGAAAAGTTGGGAATTTTTTCTTTCCTTTTCTGCCAATAAGGAGAAAATTTACTACTGATTGTATAATTTCGGGTGGTGTTTTGACACATAAATATACTTGCCTGTGAAATCTTTTGAATTTGATTCTGTATCATGATGAAAGAAATCATAATTCTCAACATTTCAAGGAACAAATGTCACTTGTAAAGAAATTTTAAGGGAAGTAGTAGTAATAAATCAAATACTTAAAAATTCAAATCATGCAAGAATTGAGTTTCATTCACAACCATATTGCATCTATGTGACTCATCTGACTTCAGTAAAGCATTCAATTTCTGATCTAGCTAAATGGATGGAGAAAATGAGGCCTTCAAAGCTCCTTCTTTTTTTTTTTTCTTATTTAGTGAGTCCTATACATGCTTCACTGTCTTTGAAAATACTCAATCCCTCAAAAAAATTTATTTTATGCATAAGCTTCCTCTGTTAGCTATTTATCTTTAATGTCTTCCAGTTTTCAGAAACAACAGAAAAAAAAATCAGAAACATTATTCTGACCTACCCTGGGAACAAATGAACATTTCTTATTGGGTTATATAAAGCTTTCAACTGATATAGAGAAATGTAACTGATAATTAAGTAAATTAGAAGCACCTGATGCTTCATAATTTGTAGTCATTGGTGCTAAATAATTACGCAAGAAAGAAAATGTTTTGGCTTTTTATGCAACCACACAATAATTGAAAAGATTAATGGTACTAAGTGTATTTTGCAAGTGTTGAGTCATTTCTGAAAACACTTATAGCATGAAATACAATATAGCCTAAAGACTGAAGTGTACTCTAAGGACAATTACTCTAGCTTTTAAACAATCCAATATGATTTTGCTCAAGAAGTAGTGTCTGAAAAGGAGCATAATTACATTTGTTTTGTGCTTTAAGCTGAATTTTTTTTTGTATCTCTGTCACTTCTATTTTACATCAGTAGGAAACATGCTAAGTTTGGATGAAATATCTGCTCTTTTGATGTAAATGATGGATGTAATAAGATTACTTCACTCAAAGCCTGAGTCACGAAAGGACCTTTGTCTTATATAGCTCCACATAAGTGAGTCAAGGTGCATATTATATGCATGATCAAAAAGAAGAAAGTCTGACATTTGAAGGTCAGATCAGAGAGGGCAATAACAAAAAGGAAATTATTATACATTATTTTAACATAGAAAAATGGAAGTAATAAAGGTTATGTAAGAACAAAACTTTCCACCCGATTCATGATAAACTGCTATAACTACACAAGAATCAATCCACCTCAAAATCCCAAGACAGTTCCTGTGAACCATTCCTGTATTGTCTTATATTTAAAATTCATCTCATGCAATCTCATATATATAATAACGTAAAGGATTGGGAGATGTGAAAATCTGCATGGACAGGCTTCTGTGCTTAAATTGCACTTTGAGACATTTAATTACAATACAATAAAACCTGTAGAATTTGCTGTTGTCTATAGCAAAAATAGCAAAAGTAAACAATCTGCTAACAGAAAATTTTAAAGGAATCTGAGAAAGTGACCTCATAAAATATGCAGCTTTACTCAGTGAATACTGCTTTACTCTGTGGGAATTACTTACCAGTGCAATAAACTGGATAAGCCATAAGTCAAGAGCAGACACTGCAATTAATCTACTCTCTTTTCCTGATTTTGTGATGACAAATGGCAGACTGGAAAGGGACTGTACTAAGGACCCAATTAGAGAATAGTTGCTGATGTGAAAATTATGGAAAAAAGGAACTTACCATTGCAGAGGCAAGGCTTTTGGAAAGAAAAGCTAAGCAGCTCTGTGACAAAATACCCCATTGTTGCCATGCTGAAGAACACAAACTTCCTTGTCCAGGTTTGCATACCGGCACGAGTTCATACTGATACAGTTCTCTGTGTCAGAAGCTACACAGGTGGAGCAAATCAAGGTCATTCCAATGCACAAAATCTGACAGGTAACTGTAGGCAGTGAGATGAATCTTAAAATTTCAAACAGAAGAATGTCATGCAGAAACAGATTGCAGTCATTTCGAGAGACGCAGTAATTTGTGTGCTGCAAACATGGCTGTTCAAAGTATTTATGCTGAAAAGTTGGATAAATAATATTTTTTATCAATCAATATTGCTGTTGATGAAAAACTTTAGGGAAAAATCCCAAATTTATTTCTTAAAGGAAGGGAGGGCTTTGTAGAACATTTGATGCCTTCTCTTCCCCCCCCAAACTTCCCAAAGCCTGATCTTCACAACTTTGTATAAAAACTTATGATGATATTAAACTAGATAAAACAGTAGACATTATAGGGACTTCATCCCACTTTACTCTTCTGAACACTACTTTATCAAAGCTCTGAATTGCGATATGGAAGCTATTTAAAAAAAAATAAAATTGAATCTCACTGATAATTTTTGCTTCTTGTCTTTTACTACACACAGCAACATAAAAAAAGAAATATTAATGGCTATATGTTAAGGAATCCAGAGACTTGCCTAAATAAATAATTGATCATGAGCTCTCTAACAGTGGAGGCTGTTTCTTTCCACCTTATCTATGCTTTTTATGGTATTTGTATGAGAATGTATATAAGCTCTCTTTTGTAAGTAATGAAGACCTCACCTTCCTTAAACATTCAAAAACCTCCTACATAATTCATTATGGTAATATATTCCATAAGGTCTTTCTTTGTTGATGAATATGACAGTTCATAAAAACAAGCTCTTAGAGACTTTTTACAGGGTTCTATGTTTCTTAGTGAAAGTAAACTAAGCTTAACAATATTCCTTTTATGAAGTAGGTTTAAGATGAAGTTCTGTTGACAGAGAATTTCTTTCCAATTATTTAATGAAAGCTAACACCTTTTATATGCTTCTTGAATGATGTGTCAATATAATATTATTACCAGGAGAAATAGAAAACAATGAAGACATTATGTATGTTTCATAGCTTTTAAATGCTTCTTACCAGATTTAAAGTTTAAAAGTATTACTATGGCTTGTAGATATATTACAGAAATATGTCTTCGAGTCATTAATTTTCCTATCAACAATGTTAAATACAGATGACAGTTAGGAATATAGATACGACATTAATTTGATCAATAAAGCAGAAACATCCCACTAGTAGACATACTAAGACAAACAGAAAGTTTCTTTAAGACAAAAACCCGTGCAGATTTAAAGCAGATAATGAAGTGGTAAAAATATAGGCATTGCAATATATGTTATGAATGTTATTGTCTATACAATTCAAGGAAATCTGTCTTTTTAGACCACCTGACACATCGCGCCTATAAATCATCATGTTCGTTTTTCTCCTACTGTTTTACTTTAGTTTCTCCATTTCACTGCTCCTGCCACTAGGGCTAAACACAGAATGTATAATATCAGGCTTTGGACTTCCACTAATCTTCACCAGGTTAGGTTGGCAATTCTCTTGGGCCTGTTAGCAGGCTTCTGTGACCAGATGGTGGCTTTTTGATGGGTCTGTGTTTGCAGAGAAGGTGATTCCAAAGTAGACAGAGAAAGACATCCTAATTCCCTTGTGGTTTCAAATCATAATATAAAATTGTGATTTCTGATGAGAGTTTTTGTTCCCGTTCACACAAATGTGCACTATTGCCCACAAATACCACATTATCATTTTAGTCTTAAGATAGCCGGGAAGATTTTCACAGGTTATTACATTTGATTCATAATTAAATTTAGCTGAAGTCCTTTCCTCTAGGACAATACCAGTCAGGATGTAACTTGTGGACAAAATTCTGCAAACCTACCTGTACAACAGCAATACTAAAAAATCTGAGTACAAACAAAGCTGTCAAAGAGCAACCTAAATGCAGGTGTTGAGTGCTATAAATAACTTGCTTTGGGAAGTGAACAGGTGAAAACAAAAATGTAAAATGATTCACAGTGGTGAGTCAAACTATAATATAAACTTATAGTAAATTCTGGGGTGCAAGATATAATTCTTAAAATGTTCAACTCCCACTGATATTCACATACAACTAAAAACTCAGCATTCCTAGCACTTTTGATTGACCTGGCCACACTGTCTTCAAATCAAGGCCAAATATTTTACTATTTTCCTCATAAGCACTAAGGTAAAGGGTAACATGCTCCAAACTTGATTACAGAATTTTCTGGTGGGGTAGAATTCTCTTAAATAAAGGCTGTAAAATTTTATTTCAGCATTCTTCAAATACACCCAGAGGGGATGTAGAGGATTAATGAAGTTCAGATATCTATGCTTGTGAGAGCAGATGTTGCTTCTCATAGTTGGAAAATCATAAGTTTTTATGCTGGGTAATAGGATTTTTCCTTGAAAGAGAGTGCCCTAAAACTGCAGTCCATGAAAAATCCTGGTAAATAGTACTCCAAAGAGATTGGGCACTATATCTGTGTGTTATGCACACCAGCTGGTAGATTTGTTCAGTTATAAAGATTTCAAGGAACAAATGGGAGGACACACAACTTTACATTCTGTAGTATTCCCAAAGACATTTTTAATCCAGTGGGATGTACACTCCATGGTATTTCACCAGCAGCTACATAGTTTGTTTTGAGATAGACAAAGGCTGTGAAAACATCCCAGTGCAAGTCTACAGTTTGCTTTAGCAGTTGAGAGCATCAGGCTAGAAGTTAACCAAAGGCATCCATCACTGCCAACTTCCTGAAACAGCAGTGTTCTGAAACAGCAGTCTGAATAGAGAATGTTGTTGCCAGTTTCCCAGACTGATCCTAGCTTATATTTATGTATTATCTCACATCCTCACCATTGTGTCCCCGTCAGCACACAAAGCTAAGAGAGAAGTAAAGGTGAAAGATTTCAGTCCTTGAGAGAAGACATTAAAATATTTGCTTTCCTATCTATGAATCAGTATGAAAATGTTGCATGTCTCCCTTCTCTTTTGCAATTATTATTCTAGTCATTGGAGAGGAATTGAGGCAGACAGCTACACAGGGAAAAACTTAGGAAAGGTGAAGCTTATTTAGCAGCACTGCAGAAAGCTGTCTTTAGGCAAGCTAGAATAGAAAGAGTTAAATCTTGCAGCCAGTCTTCAAACTATTTGCATATTATTGACTTGGATATTTACACTGGACACAGAGCCCTGAATTTTGACAAAAGTTATTTTTAGAGTGTTTAATGATCATCCTTAGAAGAATAATAGAATATGAAGTGAGATATTCAGACATTCATGGATCTCAGGGCCAGGAATATGTCAAGGTGGTTTGTAATCTTATAACCTCATGAAAATTGAATTTTTATGGAATATAGAAATGTTTTTCTGGGTTTTATTTGTTTTAGCAGAAGTAGAAATACTTGAATATCACAGCAAACTAATTACATAAATCAACTTTCTACACTGCATTTCAATTCAAGATACTATTTATGAAGCACCCTCAAATCTGTGTTTGCTTCAAGACAGAATGTTATAAAATAACAGACATCTATATTACCCACATGCTGCAGTGTTTGCCATCCTACCATGTCTTTTAGCTCTCATGACTGAACTGTTCAATTCTTAAGGCAATGATTTGGAATATGGCATTTCTAATACTTTGCCAAAAATTACTTTTCCCTTATATCTGTTGCTGAGTTTCAAGGATAACAGAAATATTCCATGAATTTTATTTCATGCTGAACTTTGTCTGTGAACTGCAACATAATTATCAAATACATGGGAACATTCACAACTCTTTGTGGCTCTGCTTTTGTCTTAGGTGATCTCAGAAGTGAAATGATGTGTTACCTCTCTACCTTGTTTTGTTTTTTAACCAGAGAATTCCTAATTTAAAGAGCATTGGCTAGTTCTAACAATACACACTGAACAAAGCTGCAGTGTTGTGCTTCACCCATGAAGAAAACACATACATTTTTCTCTTTCTTGTAATTTTATTTTTCACTCTTACCAAAAATGAATGATAGCAAACATGTAAACACATCTATATTTTCATTTATTTGCTGTAAAAGTCTCTTTGGTTTCTCCACATTTAATTACACAGAACTCACTGATTAAAAGAAACCCCACTGTCTTATTTCTGTCACTTTGATATATTACTCCAATTTCAACAGAAGATTTCTTCTGGCTCACACTTTTGGTTAGTGTTTTCATAAATACGTTCCTTAGGCAATTCATTCTATTAGGAATGTGTATGACATTGGAAAATTTTCCCTTCAGACTAGAGCTGTTATGATTTATGGACCTGATCCTGTCCTGTAAAGTAGATAAAAAAGACCCTTTTGAACTAGATTCACCATAATGTTATTCCAGATTTTCTGAGGAAGTGACTCTATTACATGGAAACTGCTTGTGAAAAAGCTGCTGTAATCCTATAGCTACAAAGGTGAAATAAACAAAGGTCAAACCTTTTCACAATATTATTCCTATTTCCTAGGGCTGTTTACTTTTGTTTTTGATGAATGTTCTCAATTTTCATTTTTCATCTTTAGCAAATGAAACTGTGTTCAGTGTGGATATATACTTTAAATAGAACTAAACCAAGTCTCGGATAATATAGAAGAAGGCTTGAATACGGTATTATAGCTAATAGTAAATTTTTACTGTAATAGAAAATCCACACAGATGTTTGTTCCCGTTTTGAGATTAAAAAAAATAATAAAAATAGGATGAATAAAAAGTTAGATGTAAACTGTAAAAATATTTTTTTTCCATATCTTCAGATGGCTATCTCCTCACTTCCTTTGTTTACTTTTTCCAGGTCTCATGGAATCATAGAATCATAGAATAAATCAGCTTGGAAGAGATTTTAAGAGGTCCTCACATCCAGCCTTCAATGGAGAACAGTTGACACTGAATGGAGCCAATTGCTTAGTAGGGCTGTAAAAAACCCTAAGGAGAGATATTCCACAGTGTCTCTCTGAGCTGCAAATGCTAATGCTCAATTATCCACAAGGTGAATAAATTACTTTTCCCTTTTGTCAATTCAGAACCTCATAGACAGTTTCAATTAATGATAACTGACAATGTTTCATTCAGCTGGGGGAGTATTTATTCTACTAGCTCTACATGGGCAACTCTGTAATTTTGTTTTAGTTTGTGGTTGTTTGGTTGATTGGTTTAATGTGCTATGTCCCAACAATGTATATTGATTAGGGTCCAGGATTTAAACCAGGATTATAATAGGTGCAAGATATAAACCAAAACATAGCAGAAAAAGATACAATAAATAAGGTGATGAATGCTTCCAGGGGGCCCAGCAAATCCTCAGAACTACATTCAGATTTACCTCCAGGATTTTCAGGGGTATAGAAAAGCTGAATTCTTTCAGATGATGAATGATAAATTCCTGAGGAAGGATGTCACTTTATCATCCTTGATGGTACTCAATCCCACGTGACAAAAGCTGCAAGTTAATATTGCAATCACAACAGAAAAATTCACTTACCCCATAGCTGTCCTGTAGTTATAACATGGCTGAGTGTCAGGGCTGTGCCTGAGTGCACACAGTGCATTTAGTCAGGAGCTTCCTGGGTGGTCCAGGAACTCCTCTGCTCCTCCTTCTGCACAGATGAACCAAAGCAGTGACTGGAGAGACGGGTTTAAATGAATTCCTGTCCTCCTTCATGTGGAAACCTTGGACTGTTATGGACTTGGAGATTCTCCCAGGTAGCTCATGCTGTGCCTAAACAAATTGGTAAATATTATCTGCATGCTTCAACTATTAATTAGGATTCTAAATGGAAAATCTGGTTATCCCAAAGGCTCCCAGCAAGATGGTTGCTGCTCCAAAATAGACTATGCTGTAGACAAAAAAGACACACTCAGTAGTCAGTTGAGACTTTTCCTTAAAATGCAGAATATTCAGATATGTCAGTGCTTTGCTTTCTAAACTCCTTCTTGGAGAGGAGCCCAGGTGTGGCTGGATCCAACCTTAGCCCCTCACTTTGCCAAAAGTTTATGTCTGAAGGACTATACAGGTGTAATTCAACTTTTATACAACTTGTCCATCAGCATTAGGGATGTAAAACTTGATATATTTATATAAATACAAATATTTATTATGATAGTGATTAAACAAAAATATCTTAATCAGAATTATTTACTACACAGTAAAGAAGCTGTAACTACTTATATACAGTATTATTATTCTATATTGACATAATTATATTAAAGCAATTATTTAAAAGCTGGCAAAACCAATTATTAAATACAGATTGATGTTACTTATAGCCATTACTGTGGGAAAATTTCTTTAGCTCAGCCACCTTGAAAGCTGCCCCTATCCAAGCAAGAAATCTTCACACACATCTCAAGAAGGCGTATGGTAGAAGACCCTGCTGTGTAAAAAGTGGGATTTTTTAGTATAAAGTGAATGACTTTCAGTCAATTCTCCAGGCCATCTGTGTCAGCTCAGCAAGTTTAGATAAGTTAATAGCTGTATCATTTGCTTATTCCTTTTTCAGGGTGTTTTCCAGTTCTACCAGATCCTCACCTCACTGTCAGGATGTTTAACTTTGGAATTGATGAGTCCAACAGGTATCAGCACTCTTCAACACCAAAAACTGCATGACATCCTCTTTTCCATTTGTCATTGGTAGATTTTCAAATAGACAGGACTTTGTTTGAGTTGTTATATCCCATTCTAGGCAGAGCATCCTGCTACAGTTACCCAAGATCAAAGTGGGCCTAGAACAAAGACAAGCAGTTTATACTAACAAAATCACTTGGAGAAATATTTTACACTACTATCTACTGCCCTAGTCAACTGCTTGTTATGTCTATAGCTATGCTTAGAGCCTGATATCTTAGCACAATTACAAAATCTGAAGGGAAAATATAATGTTTTTCTTGAATTTCCCCTCCATTGAGTTCACTGCTTCAGGGCATTCTAAACAATCACATTGATCTGGAGGGTGTGGCAGTTCTTTATCTATAACAGAAACATTCATTGCAGTCTGATATTGTTCATGTTTCTTGAAATGACTGCTTCCCCAGAAACATTCACAACAGCTGGGATATAAAAAACATAAATAATTGCATTGTCAGTGACATATCACCATCTAACATTACAGATGAAATCCCAATTTGGAAGTGTGTGTGTGTGGATATTTACATGTACAAATAACTTCCAAGAGGATTAAAATGTGGAAGGCATAATGCTAAAAGAAATCATTATTCTATACAGTTGATTGGAAGATGGTCTTTTAAAGCTTCTGAACTGGAGCTTTGAAAACCAAAGATTATTTATAGTATACATTCTGACAAGTCAAAAATCAATCAGTACTGAATAAAGCTATAGTATTTTTGATAAGACTACTAAAATATGCAGATACAGATTTTTACAGACATAATTTTTAAAAAAATAGGTTATATGGACATGTTGTTTTCCATGATTAAGTTGAGCTACTTAAAATATTTAAAAGAATAATGTTACAAGCAATATAATGTACCTGACAAAAGAGTTTTACGTGTTTGTTAAGAAGTTGTCTGATCAATGATGTACACCATAGAAACCTGTTCCAGAATACAATTGGAATATTAAAGAGAATTTACTTGTTATAACTAGGAATATATCTTATAAACTAATTTTTCAATATTACATAATGAAAAAAAGAATCCACACATTTTGGGAAGACTGAGCTGGGAAGAGGGTTCTTTTCTTCTCTTTTTGAATGTCTGTGTTAGAGGAAAATCTATTTCATCATCCTTTTTCATTCCTCCCATCCCCTTCATCCATAACTATTGAAATTTATAGAAGATGTGCTCCTGTCATCTCTAGCACATTTTTTGTTTGAATGGAATCAACTAAAAGGAAGTAGAAACTAGCAACAAAATTTTAAGTTGTGGTGGCAAGAAAAGAAACTTCATTAGCTGAGTTTTGGTTATTTGAATTAATAAAAAAAATTAAGATAAGAAAGAAAAATTATGTGTTAGTCAATCTGAATGGAGAATACAATGATGGACATGTAAAATTTGTTTTCTAAGAGAAAACATTCAGCTATGTCAAGAGAATCAAGAGATCACAGAATGATGTCATTTCCTAATTTTGAGTATTTAACTGCAGTCTGTATTTGTAAATACTGCTACAAGAGGTGAATTTTTAATATCCTTTTACAGTTTCTTAAGTCACAGACATCATCTAGACAGCATTGTGGTTCACCAGCATGATTGAACTTCTATGTTTTCTCCTGTGGACCTGATGGTGGAATCTGATATCCTTAGCTGGTTTTTACCCTCCCTGTGAACCAGCGAGAAAGGAAATGACTGCAAAAGTTTCTTGACAAGAAAAAAAAGCAGATCAAGTGCTGATTATAACTTACCCTTATAAAGGCAACCATGAAGCCAAAAGATCAATCTGATGCTATCTAGAATCAGTCTATTGATTAGGACTGTAAAAGCACCATAACCCAGGAACAACCTCATGTTCACTGCATCGCTGGAGCTGGGTCACAACAATTACATAGAGGAAAGTGTACTACAGAATTTAAGTTTTCTTACTGACAGCTATTAATGCTCAAAACATATATTTTAGCAACTGCCATTTTTTTCTTAACTTTAAAAATAATAATGTAAGTTATAAAATCTTCTTTCCAGTGATATAGAAAGAAATACCTTGCTGAATATAATCAAAATGACTTTGCAAAACAAAACCTTCAATTAAGTTCAAATTAAATGGCTCTTCTGGTGTAAGATGTAAGGATTGATCAGACTCTGCTACCCAAGGGCTTATACACCCAGCAGGCTCTTTTCTTGAATTAAAAAAATAAATTTTCATAAACATCACAATTAAATCAGTTCCTTAAAAACCTCATGATAATTACCATCAGAACATCTAATATATGCAGTTTTAGTTGACCCAAGTATATCAGGACCATTCCAGTAGTGGGAGAAGAGTGAACTCTAGCAGTCACTGATTCACAGTTGTTCTCCCCAAGCTTGAATTTGTCTCTCTGTTCCATCTAAACAGCTGGCATCAAAGTCCATCTGTTTCTTATCCTGGCTCCACATGACTGCCTTCTGTTCAACCCTATGTAAATGACTTAATTTCATGCCTACTCTTTTTATTTTTGTCATGAGTCAAGACAAAAAATTATAGTGCAAACAAACCATAAAATATTACAATTTTCTTGCAAACAAGAAAGTCTTCAACCACATTTTCAGCTCTTTCTACACAAAATCAAATGCTTTTGTTTTGAAATTTAGTTCTGTTTAGATCCAATCCTATGCAAACCCAGAACTTTTTGCAGGAGCCAGTGCAAGATTTTTTTTCTGGCCTTTGTTAACACCAACTCTCCTTTTAGTCTTCTAGCCTTAGAGGACAAGTACCAGTTAATTAGCCACATCCCTCAAGTTCACTCTATCTTTCCTATGCAGTTCATGCCAAAACTCTGACTAAATAATTTTAACAAATTTTTATTTTGATGATGGATCTCTGTGACAGCCAGATGATTAATTCTTCACTGTAACAGCATAAAAATTGAGGACACTTGGTCTGTCAGTGTGCAACATAACTCTAAATGTCCTTCTGTTTGCACCTGACAAAATTTTTGACTTGAGACCAGATGCTTTGTAATAGGATAGTGAAATGTCATTTATTGCAAATACTAACAAGGTAATGGTATTACAGTTTATTGTGTAACGGACCATTAACTTTTTAAATATTCAAAATCAAACCGGTTGTCTGATGAGTGGCATTTTTACATGGAACAGAAATTATTAAGTATATTCAACATGGACAAATAGAGATATCTGTTAGAGATTAACCAGAATTTTATACTAGGAGGATCAAAACCCTGACAACATAATTTGAAATCATATTTGCGTCTACTTACCCTTCTCTGGTATTGTCCAGCCTACCAATATCCTGCTGTATTGTTCTCTTCTCCTTCTTCTCCTTCTTCTCCTTCTTCTCCTTCTTCTCCTTCTTCTCCTTCTTCTCCTCCTCCTCCTCCTCCTCCTCCTCCTCCTTCTCCTCCTTCTCCTCCTTCTCCTCCTTCTCCTCCTTCTCCTCCTCCTTCTCCTCCTCCTTCTCCTCCTCCTTCTCCTCCTCCTTCTCCTCCTTCTCCTTCTCCTTCTCCTTCTCCTTCTCCTTCTCC
>VZUI01004420.1:0-17245 GCA_013401135.1 Cettia cetti
TCACCGGTCCCGACCCCTTCCTGGGAAAGGCCTGGCCCGGGCAGGGGCAGCCGGGCCCAGCCCCAGGAGTGGGGAGCCGGGGCCAGCTTACCTCTTCCAAGGCAGGGAGGAAAGAGGCCGGCTTCCCAAAATCCTCCTGAATTTAAACTATGTGTGACCCAGAGATGTACACCTATATTTAATTGGCTGATCTACTTGTCAATTTCAAAGTCAATCACTAATTGGTTTTTACCATCCGTGCTAAACCAACACCATTTTCTAAGAGACTAAAATTTATTGTTAAAAAATGGTACATGGATACATAGTAGATATGAAATTTGCTGAAATTGCAGATTATTTTTACTTGCTTTTCTCTGTAGACAGATGACATTTCAAAAAGAAAATTTATTTTCAGTCTGTGAGTATACTGACAATTTTATTGATATTAATGACACCATTATTTTAACCAAACAATTATTCAGGTGATATAATGCTAGACCAAAGTCTCTGCAGTGGCTATGGGTAATAGATAAACTGTGACTTTGTAGAAATACTTTGCCAATGGCACGTCAAAAGACCAAAGAACAGATGATTTTTTGCAGTGTCCCAGATGCAGATTGTAACTCAGCCACAATCTACCTTCTGCCATCACCTCTGGGTGGAACAGACTAATACAACAGCTCTATACTTCATGCAATTATATGGCCAGGTGCCACTGTGTTAGTGCAGTTACATTCTTGGGGAAAGAAATAATATCAAGGCTCAGTCTACTCTCTTCACACCATTATAGAAAGGGGAAGTAATGGCTCTGCAGAGGTTGCTTTCCCACCTCATAAATGAGGATGGTTTCCCACTGGTAATGTAGACAAACCTGTCTAACAGGCAAAAGGAAGGTTACTGAGCTAACATTAAGTAGAGCTGAGCAAAAATTAAAATTACTGTACCTTGGGGAAATTCAGCTATTTCAACACTTGGGTTTTGTACCTAATTGAGCTGAAAAATTGGACCTTGTCAAAGACCAGTATATTGTAAAAGCTGCTTTGGTTGTGAGGTGGTGACATTTTATTTTAGGTTCACACAGCACTAAAATGCTGTATTGTTCTATATTTCTGTATGCATCTTACAATATATGTGAATGTTTATGTCAATCATAATGCACCACATGCTTCCATCCACTATAAATATTCACTGGATTATAGGTTTCAGACCATGCTTGACTGTTATACAACCAGCCAAATTTTGATGATAATAGTTGTCTGGCAGTATCAGCATTCTATTAAGGAATAAATAAAATGCATACCCACTGTTTGCAAAAAGTTATCATTAGTGTGCATTTGAACAAAACCTGATTAAAACTGTAAGGTGGTAGATCTTCATGTAAGAAGTCTAAAAAGACTTAATACATGATACAATGAAAATCCTTAACTACTTCTGCCAATTCATTCCTCTACTTAGACTTAACAATTGCTATTAAATATTTAAATATAAATGTCTGGATTGTGCATGACCGTCTTATTTCTTTGCAAGGAGATGGAAAGAAACTACAACTTCATCCTAACAGACAGTGGTAAAATGAGTAATGGTACCATTAAAATCTACTACCATGCTTACAGTCACTGGAATTGTACTGTAAAGAACTCTGAAGAGGTGTGCAGTAATAGCATATCTTGGCTATCTGTGAGTAAGGTAGCTAGTCAATTTTTTAGCCTGCTAAAAATCTTCCTAGAAAAAAAAAATCTGGTGCAGCAAAACCACAAGGGAAATAATATTTTTTATAAGTTATTCCTGTTAGAAAAATAGTAAGACCTTCTGTTTATCATTATACTTATGAAGTAACTGCAATGAAATCATAAGATATTATCTTATGAACTGAAGAAGCTTTCATTTACTTTTTCAAATCACTAAACTGTGATCACACTCCTTCAGGTGTATTGCAAAAAAGGAGTCAATTTCCTTCATTGAATTTGTGTTAAAATGAATGATATGGTTGGGTGACACAGGCCTGCCTTTGTTGTGGGAAAAAAAGAGATTTTTGTATAGATTACTGCCAGCATTTTCTCTGAAATTTTATAAGGGACATGTCCTTAATTTAATGAGCTCAAATTAAATTTCCCTTGTTATATGGTACATAATGATAAAGTATATCAGAGATTTTTAGATTTACTTTAGTGTCCCTATATATATGAAAATATACATAGGGACATTGCAGATGACATAATCCATACAAATATCAGTAGCAATTTTACTGCCTTTTCCCCCTGTCTCTTTCTTTTGCCAAAACAAACACCTAATTTCAGATGCTGTCCTGGGAACTATTTCTTTTTTTAAAGTGAAGGAAAAAAAAATGGTGAAATCTACAAAGCAGTATGCCCTTTTTGAAAGTTAAATGAAAACTTTTAGGTACCTTTTTTCAAATGATGTGAATAATTTAAGAATGTAAAACACCTTCACAGACTTAGTTTTTTATATTTGTTACTCAGCTTTATTTAAAATAGTGGCTGAGTTATTGCATTTAAGTAGTGTCTTTTTCAGATGAGAGAGTCCTGCTCTGAAGTTTGTCAGTGAGAATTCCAGATGAATTAACTATCTGCTGGTAAAATGTAATTTCCTTGTCAGGATTACTTTTCCACAGAAACAGTCAGTCTTTTAAGTATGCTCACTAAAGAGAGCTAAAGACTTAGGTTATAATATCTTATCTGACAGCTGACAAAGGAAAGTGACTTATTTACTTTCAAGACAAATGAATTTTCCCTATTATGGTTTTACAAAATATTTTTTGCACTTGCCATTGAATACAGTTATAAAAAAATATGGGTTCTGTGAGTTGGCTCAGATCAAGTTTTGAGCCATTATGTCACTTTGCAGGGGTTGAGGAATACAAATGGGGGAATAAATGTAGAATTGGAATGGGAATAAAAGAACAAATGGGAATAAATAGAGACTATTTAAACTGGGAGCTAGGCTTTGTGCTGGACAATGAAAAATCACCCCATCATAGGGGATGCCTGACCCTCTTATGTAGATATAACTGAGAAAAAGTAAAGTAGAAGTGCTTCAAATTATAAGAGATAAGATTCCTAAGGAACAGAAGAGATTTGGAAGAGTGAAATTCTAAATGTTAAATAATCACTAGATTATTTACCTCTAAAATGGCTGCTGTCTCTCATGAGTGAGGTACTCTGCTTCAGTTCAATACATTTACTTTTTCTTTTGAGGAAACATGGGTGATGAACCACACATCAATGCCTGCATGAGTCTAAAGAAAAATGGAATCTTAGGGTAGAGCTCATCCTTTCATAATCTTCACTTTCTTCTATAGCCCTTAGAAACTTTATACAGATACTAAGAGCAAAAGAATTACCAACTTTAATCTTCCTTTAAGTTTTGTATGGGCAGACAGGGTTGTCTGGAATGTCCCTCTTAACCCTTCTGAGGGTGCCGGCCTACCCAGAAATGTTACTGCACGTTCACATGTGTAAAACCTAATCAACATCTGCTAAAAATAAGTTGAGAATATCTTAATGTTTCTTCATTGTTCCTTTGGTTAAAAAGAATATATTGCAGATTTTAGCCAACAATTTTGTTAATTTGTCAAAATTTGGTTAGAAATATCAAAAAGAGATTTGCCACTGTATTTCTCTATTATCTCTTTGGAAGTTTGAATGGGTAACTATGTGGCAAATTTTTTGATGACTAAGCTTAGGCTATAAAAATCTGAAAATTAATTTATTTGATGCATATTTGTAATAATTATATATATATTTAGCAGTGACATTCAAGAAGCTGGTAAATATAACTAGGTGCATTTACAAAAAGAGACTACAAAAACATAAACAGCATGCAAACAAATCCTGAAAAAGGGTTTATATTAATTATTGACTTGTGTCTATAATAACATTGCTTCTCTTTTAATTGCTACTTCATGGTTATTTCTCTTGGTTTTTCTATGTAGAAACAATTGACAGAATTTATTTGTTAAACCATATCTGGAATGGTTAACTCCTTTCCTAAGATAAAATCCTTGGTAGTATTTCTCGTTAGAGAAATTTTAAAGGGATCTCTCTATATCCAAATCCAGAGCATATAATAAAGTATTTTCTTTAAGACTTAAGGACCTTACTACTTATCATTCACTTCTGAGAATCAGAAAAATTCTGCCCGCAAATATATATAATGTTCCATAGTTATGCAGGCAATAGTAGCAAAACCATGATGAAAATTATAGCAGCAGTAAGCCTTTATTATTTTCTTGCAGAATCAAATGTCAAAGTAGTGGATATTTTTCCCATCATAAAGACGGAAAAAAAATCTATTTAGTGCCTCAAAATGTATTCTAAATAAATATCAAATTAAATGAATAATTAACAATAAAAATAAAACAGTTTTTTCCCCACCCAATATTGCAAGAATAAAATAGCTTTGTGAGACAGGTTTCAGGATTAAGTGTCAAATGAATGGAGCCAGATGTAACAAACAGAGAGCTGTTTTATAGTTACTCCTGCATTTTGTAATGCAAACATGGAAATAATCCCCACAGCTATTGAATTTTGGACAAAAGTCAAGAATATTAAAGAGATTTGAAAAGAGAAAATAAAAGTTACAGTCAGAGTATATTTAGAAGTTTTGCTGCAAAAGAGAACTGCAAAAGAACATCTCATCTGTCTTGTGATGCAATATGTAATAATCAGCAATATTTGTGAAGTTAATTGCTTTGTTACAAGAATGGAATACCAGTGTCTCTCTGCTAAGTCTACCTGTAAGGCTAGGTTGGTGTGTGCATAAAAGTGACTTACAGATGATAGTATTGAAAGCCTTGAGTAGCGGTTTAGGCACCATCCAAAGGTATAACATTATTTGAAATTCTTTGGGTTCACAAATGCACTCTCCTTTCAACTCCCTCATCATTTAAATCCCTCATTGCCTCCAAATAGGTAGTCACTTATTGCTTTATTATAAAATGAATAAATTATCATCACTCCATCTCCTTCCTCTTGAGTATCATTCTGTCTCCTTCTTATTGGCTCTGTAATTGTGAGGTGAGTCCAAGATTTGTATTCTCCATTCTTTCACTCCTGGTCTTCTCACTTTCTGCTTTTGAGGATAAGTGAATGGGTTACTTCTTTCATTCCAATGTGTGTGAACTTAAAGTCTGCTTAGAAGAAATTTTTGCCTGGTATACTACTATGGGGAAAGAAGCCCTAATTTATAGTCAGGCAGGTTCCTCTAAAACACCAGTTTTACTGTACTGATATTGCCCAGACATTGTGGAGCAATGGATTTTGGGGTGGCACAGATTTTGCAGAAGAGAACAAGCTTATGGAAACTCTTTCCACTTGTAACACAGTGCACACATCTTTGCTGCTTATAAAGGATGAGAAAGAGATGGTGCTTAATTTTTTTAATTAATAATTCTGAAGTTCTGGGTTCCACCTTTAATTTTAATACACACAAATGTCAAATCTCTCAGATTTGTCCCATTTTATTAAATACATGATGTAGTCAGATATTTGTGTTTTGGGTGGGTTTTTTTTTTTTTTGGTGTCTGTTTGTGTTTTGGTTTTTCTTAACTTATAGAGGTAGTTTTCCTTATTTCATACTTCTGTAGCAAAACTCAATGGGTCCTGTAGGAATAGTATCACATAATTATTGCTAATTATTGTTAATTATTGCTCATAAATATTGATAATATTGCCAATATTGTATATTGGCTAGTAATGTGCATGTTGTGAAAGTTTGTATTCCATTGTAATTCAGGTTTGTTTATCAAACACTACAGCAAGGGTCTGTAAATAGATTTGAATAAATTTTCAGTGGTAACTGATATCAGTTGATATTAGTGATGTGGAGTACATCACTAATAAAAATGAATTTTATTAATGATAAAGCTTTTAAAATATTACCCCCCCCCCCCTTATTTTAAAATTATGAATTGTTTCAATTATTCTTGGCTGCAAATGTTGAGTGTTTAAGGGAAATTGCTATGGAATAATTTGTACTGAGAATTTTAAAATGATAGAAATCATGAAACAGGTCAAATTCATGGGAAACTGAAGTATCTGAATAATTTCTAAACACCATTAACTATAAAGGTCATTTTTTTGTTGGATCTAATGCTTCTCTGTAATGAAAAAAGTTAATTATTTTGTGCATACACCACTACTGAAAATACAGGGTTACTAAGCTGAAATGATAGCATAAAAGAGCCCAGCATATCTAATTCTCTGTCTTTGGCACCCACTAAATTTATATGCTGTATTGATAGTAATGTATGCACACAAAACTTCATTTTCCATTAAGTGTAGACATGCTATCTGTAATAAAGAAAAATGAAGCAAATGTACCATAAGTAGACAGAAATGAAGCTTCCTTTTGAAGATTAGAAGAAAAAGCTGATTTCAGTGGGTGTTAAAACATGATTGCTTTCAAAGTTAAATAAAATGGCATTTTTTTACAAAGAATGGAAAGAGCACATTTTATCTTTCTTTGGTTTTGAGGAATTCACTACAGATTTTTCTACCTTCTCCTTTATGCATTTTGTAGTAAGTAGATGTAATTTTTTTGTTTATATAAGAATCAGTTTTCAAATTTGTATGTCTTTTTCTCTCCCACCTCTTCTTAACATATTTCTGCTTTTGCCTTCTGAGGAGTCTGAATGTTTCTGTTTTCCTTGCCTGCTCTCTTTCAAAACAGAAATGTCCACTCCAACACTTTTATTACAGCTCACACATTTTTGTTTTGTTTTATTTTCCTACATCTTTGTTTTGGGGTGGTGTTTCAGGTTTTGTTTTGTTTAGGTTCAGATTGATGATGTATTGTGCTAGACATTACTCCAGATTTCTTTACCAACATATCCATAACCCTGTCTGTCCAAAGATGAGCATCAAATAAGTTTAAATCTCAGCTGTTCCACATAGTATTTCACTACTATTTGCTCATTTTTCACATTTATCAGCCACTATGCTTGGAGGGACCTTGATGTATTGACCCTTGCCTTGCCTTCCTTTTCCTTCTGGTTTCTTTCTCTGAAGTAAAGAAGTAGGTTGGGAAATTCCAATGTATGTGGAAATTACATGTTATTTTACATTCTCACTAAAACCAAAGGAGTTCACCATAATTCCTGTCAGTATATTGATTTAATAATCTATAAACTTTTGTATCTGATGGCAGTAGTTTTTAAAGTAGTAAACAATTATTACTTCCTTTATTATTTACTGTGAAGGATCATGCTGAATGGAAGTTATAAGGGACATAAATAGAAAGAAATTCTGTGTTAATGTATTTGTAAGTGGTTAGAATTATGTTACTATTCATGCCAATTTCCTTTTTCTTTCTTTCAATTAAAATAAATTGAGCTGATGGTAAGTCTGGAAAAAACAGACTGTGTGGTGCTACATATGGGTGTGAGAATGTGAAAAAAATTGGAAAATAAATGGGTTCAGGATGGAGTTTGCTCATGCTTTTATGTGCCTGTATGTATGGTCTGGAGAAAGTGTGGATATGTGAGGATGTGAATAAAATAAGAGAATATAAGTACAGATGTGTGCAGGAGGCAAAAAGGATGGAATACAGGGTTAAAAATAAAGGGTTACAGACCTGAGTATGAATAAGACACATTGTAATCTGATATATTCTTCTTAAATGTCAATAGCAAGGTTATCAGAATGCAAGAATGCATGTTACTTTTGATTTATGGCATTGGTATTTTATGAAATGGGTATTTGCTCTAATAAACCTACAAGAAAGTACTGGAGGCAGACTTTGGTCCTAAAATTTGGGAGATATTATTTATTTTAACCTCAGAAATGTATACCTTGCTTGAAAAATCAAAATTTTCAGTAGAAAATGTATTCCAAAAATTGTAGTCTTCTGAAAACAATTAATTTATTATTTATATGAGTAATAGTAAACATAAAAAGAATAATGGCTTTAAGATCATAGCCACTCTTTTACAGTTGCACAGATCATTGCTTTTTATTTCACTTACATTTTAAAAGGTTTTTTTTCTCAGCTGAAATAGTTTATATACCTTGTCACTGGTTCGTTTGAAGAACAGGTGAGTTTAGATTCAAATAGCATAATAGGATTCAAATGAAAGAAAAGAAAAGAAAATCTTTAGTTAGTTTTAGAATGTAAAGCAACCCTGTTAAGGTTCAAAAAATTATTTATTTTTACTATTTCACTTATTTGTGTCTCTACAGAAGTCATTAACATAGTATGAGCCACCAAAATACAAAATTATTGTTTCAGACATTCCTGTTGGAGAAAATATGAGGAATAATTAGGCAGCTCTTGTTGACAATGTATGTATGTCCATGACATACACTTTTTGAAAACTGAAAACAGTTTTATGAATATTAGAGAGGAAAGAAAGTATTGACGTGTGAGGTCTTGATTGATGCACATGGAGAGGGCACTGCAGGGAATCTTGGGTTACTGCTGTCTTTGTTTCTTGTATTCTATATTTAATGAAAAAGATCTTTAAAAAAAAAAATAAAATGAGAAAAAGGTTGCTACTTAACATTTCAGGTGTTGTTTTCTTATAAATTTATCTCTCTTTTCCTTCCTTTGCTGTTAATAACAGACTTTGAGCTACCAACGTGTTGTCTATTTATAGGTTACACTGTCACCTAGTTTGCCGAATAGAATACTGAAAAACATTTCTAGCACCTATTTGACATTTTCAGTGTGAAACAAACAATGTGCTAAAGGCCATTCTAAAATCACCTTCAGAAACCATTGAGTTTTGAAAGATCCTCAATCAAAAGCAAAAATTTATTATCCTTAGAAAATTTTGAAGGTTTTTGCTGTCATAATAAATGTGTTATTCTGTTTTCCATGCAACTGTGCAGTATCAATATTGTTCTGCTGCAAGTGCATGCAGGTGCATGCACCTGTGAAATGAGGTACGTCACAGAATTACAGCTGAGGGTGATCATCTAGTCCACTGTGTCTAGCATGTTAAATGTGTCCAGTATGGAGACTTCACAATTTCTCTGGTAAATATACTGAAGTTTCTGTTGGCGTTCAAATTATTGGACAATTTTTACCCCATGGCCATAGCTCTTAAAACTGGTGAATCTGTAATGTCAGTTCGCTCTTCCATGTTATTCTTGTTTGTGCTTCCATGTAAAGGAACTGTGACTGGGTAAAGATTAAAGTTAAATAAAAGTGGTTTTAAAGTTGTTGACAGGAAAATTTGCCTTGCCTTCATACTGTCCACTCAGTTTGCACTGTCAAGGGAAGAATTCTTCAGTAGAGAAAGAAACAGCAATCTTTGATTTATTCATCCCCCAGCCTGGATTGATACTGGGATTTGTCCCAACACAGATGTAGCACCTTGCACTTGGCCTTGTTAAACCTCATGGGATTCCCATAGGCTCACTTCTCGACTTGTCCATGTCCCACTGGATGACATTCCCAACTTCAGGTGCATCAATCACACCACTCAGCTTGCTCTCATCTGCAAATTTTCTGAGTGTGCACTCAATCCCTTTGTCTATGCCATTGATGAAGGTATTAAATAACACTGGTTCCAGTACAGACCCCTGAGGGACACCACTTGTCAGTGATGTCCTTTGGGATGCTGAGTGATTGACCATTACCCTCTGTATGTGACTGTCCAACCAATTCCTCCTCCACTGGACAATGAACCCACTGAATCCATCCCTCTCCAGTTTAGAGAGAAGAATGTTCTGGGGAATCATGGCAAAGGCCTGTAACTTTTCATAATAGCACTCCAGTTCCAGAACTCTTCCCATCAGACCTAGCTTATGCCAATGATGCCATAGCCAAAGGTCTTGCTTCCTCTTATTTATTCCTCATATTGTGTGAATTATGGTACAAATATTTCTAATACACTCCAGTGTACTCAGCACACTGTGGGCCACAGTGAAAAACCTCAAACACTGTCATACTGTCCCAAAACTTATGCCTAATTTAATCCCTTCCTTTGAACTTATTTTAAAGCTTTTTTACTCTTTTACATTATTTCTCCAGTTGTTTGTTGATGGGCACAAAATGCAAAATATTAATCACTGTTATTTTAAATTTTTTCCTGGCCTCAGAGGTCTTGAAAGGATTCAGAAGAGCCATTCCCTTTTAACAGCATGTATCAAAACCATTTAATATCATATTGATATCATGTCTAAATATAAAGCATTAATATTTATTGACTTTTCTAAACAAAGAAAGAAACTTATTAAGAGCTAAAAAGGAAGAGAATTACTTCGTTTACAATCTGAAAGTTGAAATGCTCTTTTTTCTACCATCAAAAAATCTAACTCTTTTAATATTCACAGGGTTTTATACACATTGCAAATTTCTCTTTTACCTTCTTATGTTAAAATGAAGTCAATAAATGAATTTGGTTTTTTTGGAAAAGAGCCAACTAGAATGTTACAAGGCTAGAAGGTGAAGGGTCTCTGTAAAAGGAAAGGATGACATTTCTGTCTCATGAATACAATGATTTAATTCTTTGACCTACTGTTGGCAAGAGCTGGTTGTATGGTGAACACTTTCAGGTCTGACACATTCATTAAAATAAAACAACCTCCAGACCCCTCTTTTGGCAAAAGACAAAGTTAAATATTTAACTTGTGTGAGAATCCCCTCCCCTCAGATGATCTATAACATGACTTTGAAGGTTGACTTAACAACAAAAAAGGTAAGAAAAAGAGAATCTCCATACCGTCCCTATCTCAAAGAAGCCATAAAAAAAAAAAAAAAAAAAAAAAAAAAAGGAAAAATTTTGAAAGGTTTATATTGTAAACACAAACAGCTGGTTTAGACAGTGCCACATGTGCACAAGGACACATCAGAAAATCCATGCTGAAATTCATTTTTGTGGCTCAGTAAGAAAGGTCAGAAGGTTTAGATATTAAAAGTAAAGTCTTTGCTTATTTGACCATTAAACTGTCAGCATGAAACAATGTTTTAAACTTATGATGGTCTGAAATCTTAGTGGTAAATAAAGTCTGAAGACCTATTAACCTGCCCAAGATGTGAACCAGAGGCCGGTTCAGCTTCACTGCTATCTGCACTAGGGCAGAAGAATGGATGGTAAGAGGTGGAAAAAACGTGTGACTCTTACCTTGGCTTGGCATAGTTTAGCAGCATAAATAATTGTCAGTGCCAAACTTGGATTAATAATATATCCTCATGTATCTTTGCATTACTCTAAGTTGATTTCACACGTTTACATATAAAATACTTGCAATTTTCTTTCTATGCGTTTCTATTTAATGTATGCTATGAAAGGGCCAGTAGCTAACTCAGTTCAAACTATTTGCTTTGAAAATTAGTATTTTCAATGTCAGTTAATATAATGATAAATTTAATTTCATCTATTGATGGGTAAAATTAGAAGTCTATTAATTAAAAACATTGCTGAAGTGTTTGGGCTTGCTTCCGCTCCCCACCCTCCCAAAAATTCATCTAATATATTGTTTACTTATAATGAAGGCCACAGAGAAATAAATAAAATAGCTATTCAATATAGTGTTGTATATGATTTTCTCTGTGGTGTGTCTTAAGTTCCAGAATATACTTTGTTTAGTTTGCTATTTAAATTTGTGAGATAAAACATATCTATTAAAAATGATACACAAGTGCATATATTTTCTTGCAACTACTTACGTTATTACTCTGAAAGCCTAAACAATATATAAACACCAAAATACAATAAACATCAAAACACAGTCAAATAAAAGGCAAGCACAATGATCCATAATAATTTTCAGTGTGTAAAATCAATGGAAGCAGATTATTTATGGTTTTAATGCATAAGATATAATTATAATAAGTAAACCAAACTCATAATTAGAAAATCTGCAACACCTTTATTGCTTATTGAAGCATCTAAAATCCCCTTTAAGAAACATTATTGCTATGTATAGTTTCTTTTGTCATTTTCTTAATTGCCTTTGGTCAAGCTGGCAGCTTTGCCCTGAGACATGGCCTTTACTGTGAGTTAAATCTTTACTCTCATTGACAGGACAAAGACTCAAGTGTCCCATCCTGGGTCTTGTATGGTAACATTTGCACAGCATTGGACTGCCAGCCAGTTGAACTCCTGGTTTGAACTGCATCATTTCTAACAGCTTCATTGTCTTCAGGAAGTCAGTACAGATGTGAATCAGGATGACAGTGAAAGAATTTTATTCTCCATAATTATCCAAATCCTACTTTAATCTATCACTGTCTAATAATTTCTGGGTTTGGGTTATTTCTTTGTGTTCTTTCCTAAATACTCTAAAGGATTCTAAACTGATCTAAACTGACAGAAGTCACTAATTTCCATAAAGAAAAAAAAATTGTTTTCTTTAGGAAATATCAGGAATGAAAGGAATGAGAGGCTCTACAAACAATGTAACTTACTTTTTAGTTAACTATTCAATTTCCTGACCTGACAAAATCCAAGGGGTTTATGGGGGTTGTGGGATGTGTATAAAAAATACCATTCATTACAGTTATAGTGATCAAGGACATTTTCATATGACATGCATCACTTCCCAATATTGAATGAAATTAACTTTGAATTGAGGAATAACAAAAACTTTCATCTGTCTCAAAATAGATATTTCTTTTTTTGAATACTGCTGATTTCCTATTAAAAGATTCTGTCTTTCAAATGCACAAGTAAAACTGTGCTGTAAAGCAATTATACAAATTTCACCACCCTCAGAAACTACCCAAGTAGAGGGACAAGTTTAGCTGTGTTTTAATTAGCAAATTACATGTGTCAGAGACTGTAAAGAGGCAATGATGTCAGTCATCACTGACAGGCAAACCTCTGTGTCATAAAGGTCTCTTCCCTGTAGCACATGAAACCGCTTGCTGGGAGTAGTTAGTCCATGACCCATACTAACCCTTGAGCTATGCCTGAGAACTGTTTGTGTCAAAACCTGGTACAGGCTGAAACTGTGTTAGGAGCTGTTTTAGCAATTTAATAATCATGACAAACAAGTTTCAGAGGTTGGAATATTCTCTGATACTGCTTAACTACTTATTAATATTGACATCATCTTCGGGACTGCTGCCTATAGCACTTTGGCTTGCTGTAGGCACTGGCTCTATATATATCTGCAAAGTAAAATGATGATGATGGTGATGATGATAACAATAATAATAGTAATAACAACAATGACAACAATATTATCATTATCATTATTATTAATAATAATAATAATATTTTGATCTGTTGAATTTCTCTCTCTGAGAAGTTAAGTACAAATAAAGCCTCCGACTTCCTAAGCCAGAGTGACTGTGACCAAAATACCCTTCGAAGTTCATCACTCTCACATACTATCCTCCCAAATGTGGACAAACACGATTTTTTCTCATAGGGAGAATGACTTTTCTTCTTTTCAAGATAGACTTTCTAGTTTTCAGCCCCCAGAGAGTTCAGAATTTCTTGAAATTCATTGCGTCATTCAGGCCAAAATCTTTAGAAAATTTTAAAACTTAGCTCATCTTAGATTCCAGTTCAGAGGAAGCCAAAAATACCATCACTTATGAAAGCAAGATATCTTGATGCCAAAAATGAACCCATATTTTAATCTATCCTTTCTTATGAGTAAAATCAAGAAAACTAATTAATTTTGCTTTGGAGTAGTAATAGTTATGCCATACCACATATTTTCACTCTGATTCGTTCTCTGTTTCCTTCCACCCTGGAAACTCAGGTAGGTAGAAAGTAAACTCTTTTCCATATTGAAACTAGGTCTCTTGAGAGCCCTTCTGCTGTCTGCATGGACATACCTAATACAATCAGTACTTTCTCTAGGTGTATTAGCCTTTGTGGTTTTGGTGATGACACTAATAACACCTCCTCTTCAAAATCTGAAAATGTGGCTTTCACTGATTATTTTTAACCGCCTGAATCAATGTAACATTAATTAAAAAGCAAACGATCCATGACTTTATTTCTCTGCTGACAGTTTTTCCCCCTTCTTGCCCAGAGTACTTCCTTACATGAAAAAACATACACCATAAACATCTTTTTTCTGGACAGTGTTTGACAGTAAGTGCAAACACAGCAGTGGAATGTTGGTGAGCTCTTTCTAAGTATTGAAAATGCAGTCTTGCTTCTTCAGGTACCAATAAGGAGATGGGGAAAAACTGTGAAATAAGCATGTTAAAAACCCTAAAAATCTATGCAAATGTTCTTCAGCTTTCCACAGTGCTTATCTTGCGTTAGATTATTAGAATATCCGATAAACAAATAGAAATTGCCATCTTTAAAAAGCATATAATTTTAGAATATAGCATCAATAGATAAATACATACCATATAAATTTCCTACTCTGAATATAGAATTTGATGGTTTTTAATTCAGAATACTTTGGCATTGTTCATTATTGCCATTATGGACTAATTGTTACTGTATTAAAACAAACTGTTACTAGATATTCTCTATTGACCTCTGCTTTACTTGAACCTAAAATTTAGTGATTTAATTTTAGTTTCTTTGTATACTTGACTATGCTAAAGTAAGTTAAACATTTGATTTGAAAAAATAAACTCTTTGGAAACTCTTTATTTCTTTAAATAAACACCTGAAATGCACTAAAAGCTTTTAGAACATTCAGTCTTTCTGAAAATGTAACCTCAAAACCAAGAAAATAGTTCTTTAGAAGACTGTTCTCTTTTCTTTAACTGTTGATAGAATACCTCAAGGTCCTGTCCACACTGTTCTGTTTTTTCACTTAATCCAGATCTGCTTTATTTCAGAGTGCAATCCTTCACAAAGGTAGCTAATTATATTAAAACTGTCATTGTGTCCTAAATTAAGTTCCACACAGCAAAAAGAGTGTTTACACACTATACATGGAGGCTTTTTACAGGAAGGAGATAAAGATGTAAGAAGTAAAAAAAAAAAAAAAAAAAAAAAAAAAAAAAAAAAAAAAAAAAAAAAAAAAAAAAAAAGAGGTAAAAAGTATTCTCTCTTTGGTGACTGGTTCAGAAAATGAGTGAAGTTTATAGTCAGGACAAAAATGGATTTACACTAAAACTTATGATTTTGTCATAAAGCAGGAAGAGTATGTAAGTAACATTTTAATGAAATTATTTGCTTACATTTGCTCATATTTCCTCATAATATCTTTTTCAGGAATGCGTATTTCCTTTCAAGTGTAAGGACTTGGTAAACATTCTAGGAATAGTGACTTTTCTCATCCTTTTGATGTGAAACAGAGAGTTTTTGCGTGATGGCAAAGTCTTTACTTCCTATCCTTTTTACAGCACACTCTTTTTTTTTATTATCTTTCTTCTTTCAATACTTATGGAGGGTTTTTTTGTATTTAGATGGAAGAAACATCCATAGCTTAATTTTTTTCTCTCTTGTTTTCTATTATGTACAAATACAGCTGATACCTGGATGTAAAAAAAAAAGAAACCCAATGTAATTTAGCAGAGTTCCTGGAAAACTTTTAGGTAATTGAAATAAACTTCAGTTTATGGAAAATATTGAAATATCCTTCTGTTCTAATTAAAGGGAATTGTTTAATGGTCATGAATTAACCTCATATTTGTACTCTGGAAAGCTGCAAGATTTTCTTCCTGTCTTTTACTTTCAGATGAGTTCTGTCTCGGTGGATTGTGCAACAAAAACATAGAAGTCTTAACATTTGATTCACAATATTTCCTTTAACTGAAGGACTATTAATCTACCATGTATGGCATTGGGAAAGCATTTGTAACTAAGAAACCTATTCTATGAATATTCTGGGCTTAGTTACATGAAGAATATAAAATCTTTTGTTTATGCTCTCTACTTCATAATATTCATGTTCATCTCAGTTAAGCTATTTATCGATTCTTCCTTTCAAGAAAATTCCTACCTTTACAGGCAAAATTCTAATTTTTAGCATTATTTTCCTTTGCTATACCTTTCTTTGTCATAATATACTCTGACTATTTTATCATTCTTCAACGCTTTGTACTTCTGGCACTGTAGTAAGAGAAGGAGGCTAGTTCATGAATCCATTAGCTAGGCAGAACAAGCAGTCAGAATTCCCATATACACCCTGATTGGTCATTCATATTATTGCACCTTCTACAAAATGTTCAGTAGGCAAAAATTCTCTTATCTGATGATTGCATATGTGTTCCACTGACTTTTATGAGAGGTTTGAAAAAAAAAAATGAAACAGTGAATTTGGCTCATTTAATGGAATATTTAGAACACTTCAGATGAAAATTGGCTACTCAATATGCAGCAAACTTTGCGAAGTTTAATATCTCATCTATATTGTGTATTGCTTTACTGCCAAATCTTGTACTTTAACTAGAATATGAAGCTATCAAAGAACCATCTGTAGATCTAAATATTTGGATACTTCTCAAAACACATTCTGGATTCAGTGTTGCTAATGGCAATGATCATTTTGACAAAGTTGGCACTTGACTAATAAAGGTACTGGAACTGGAACACAATTCCACAGGCATAAAACAATACAATTACAGTCAGTTTTCATAAATTTTCTGAAACCCCATTGCACTACAAGTGAGAAATTTTTAATCATTTTACTCTTAAAGAGAGTATATTATCAAAAATAATCTCAGCAAATAAAAATAACAAATGCTGCAATCTCAAGCTTTGGCTCAATTAATAGACTCTTTCTTATCATCTACTTCTCTATTCTATGTAACACGTTGTACAGATCTTTCTGAATGATCCAATTTCATAAGACATGTATATTACACTTATAAATATTGGAGACTACGACTTTTTCCACTGGATTTCCATTAGACAAGCAGCCTATTTAGGAAATTACTTTTTCTCAGGAGTTCTATATCTCAGTATTTTGCTAATTAGTCTTAAAAGAAAAAATATTTTTGTACTATTGTCTTGGGTTATGAAACCAAAAAATGAGTATTATATTTCATCTGTTGAAAGCAGTTGGGGAAATGTGGTTTTTTCTTTATCTCTTGTAACTGTGGGGGGAGGAGGGTGGATGCTTTCTGATAATGGCCCAGCTGTTAAAACCGGGTGGAGCAGTGTTTCTTATCTCTTTCATCGCTCATCCCCCCCTACGGGGATATTGGCTGATAATGGCCCATTAAGGCTCCCCAAGCACATGACACATTCCATCATCCCATTGTGAGATGCTCCACCCAGTGTTGGGGGGGAGCCTGGACTTCCTACCTGGATAAAAGGGAGAGGGAAAACACCAGAGAGTCAGTCCTACACTGGATTCCTCAGAGGAAGACTGGACCCATCCCACCATCACTGGACTTTTCTACAGGATCATCTCTACTCCACAGA
>VZUI01004423.1:0-66512 GCA_013401135.1 Cettia cetti
CTTCCTTCCTTCCTTCCTTCCTTCCTTCCTTCCTTCCTTCCTTCCTTCCTTCCTTCCTTCCTTCCTTCCGCCCGCCCCTCCCCTCCCCTCCCCTCCCCTCCCCTCCCCTTGATTTTTGAAACTTCGTTCCAATTATGCTGTTTTATACTTATGGTACCTAAAAAGAGCAAAACAAAAATTATCTCTTTAATAGAAGTTTGTTCCAAGTTCTGCTATGAAGCCTGTAATATTATTTAAAACCAGCAACTGTTCCCATTTTTTGAGAAAATGTTAAAGTGACTTCTAGTAATCAGCATGTTATGATGAATTTAATATTTTAATTTTTTTTTTACTCAAGCAGAACAGAATACATTTTTAGGACATTAGGACTGCCAGAGTCCTGATCTCATCATGTAACCTGTTAGTGTGACCCAATGACCTCATCTACAGCCTTAAAACCTGAAAATTCCCTGCTTTTGAGTTCCAAGAAGCTCTAGTAAATGTGTGGAAGTTTGAGGGTCAAACTCTATTCTTTCCTAACAACAGATAGAATTACCATGTTTAGTTCTGTTTATTTGGGGATTGAGAAGGTAACAGCAATATACGACTAACTTGTAGACGGTATCAAGAAAGAAGGTGGAGAAGAAATTTCACTAGTACTTTGAAATAAAGTAGGAGTACCTTGAAGAAGAGATTTAGAGCAGAAAAATAAGATTATTTGTAAGGCCCCTCTTGTGGAATGAAATTTTTTAAAAAATTCAATCAAGAATCAAGAGAATGCATGTTTGCCATGTTGAATTATTTTATTTCAGTAGTGTCAATGAATTATAATGAAGTGAGAAAACTTAAATTATCTAGTTCAGCAGTTTCCCATTGACATTTTTCCCTTCCAGTACTTTGATTTCAATGAAAGTACATTTTCATAGAAAAGGTACTGTTCCTCTCACCTTACTTTGTTCTAAAATAGCCCAGATTTGTAGCCTTCCAGGTCATGCTATGTAGTCTTTTTTTCCCTTGGGTGTTTGAAAATGAGTTGGAACTGAAAGGATAAAAAGTTATTGGAAAAAGAAGGAATTTGATGTATTAAATTGCGTGTGTTATCGGCAGTGTGGTTATATTAAAATTGCGTTTTCTATACTTAAGGCTTTATTTGTGGTAAGTTTTAAACTGAAATCTATTGTGCACAGTCGTAGGAATTATGAATCCTTTCCAGTATAAATGTATAACTATTTCCAAATGTATAACTATAATGTCTGAACTAACAGATAACACTTGTTGGTTGCAGCCATGTACCACCTTCTCGATCTATGTTGAACCATCTCAAAAAACAGGAGTCAGTGCTGAATTTCCATGGCTTTATGCAATCCTGAAGCCATGGATAAATGGCCTAACACCTGTGCTGGCAGAAATGCAATTATTTCAACACGATCCACAATTCCCTATGATTTTCTCTAACCCATGAGGCCAGCTTGTCGTTAGTTGTCAGGAAAGGCCTGGGGGACCATGCCAGCCCAGATGCAAAACCAGAGCTTGCTCTCACCAGTAGTAGCATGTGTTTCAAAGGTATAGGCTACATGGAGAGTAGTCTTGGCTAGGAAATTGTCTGATAGACCCAAGTATGATGAAATGAAAGAATAAAAGCCATGCCTGTGGTGGCAGCATGCTTTGCACATGAGGAGTTGTTGTTGTGCCTGTGGAGTGCCAGCTGCTGCTGAGCCAGAGCAGCTCTCTGCCTTCTGATCTCGTGGCCTGTGGCTCACAAACCACACAGAAGCCTCATGGTCTTTATGTGACAAGGCAGAAGTGTGAAACAGTCTATATTTCTGTCAAAATGTGTTCCGTTAAACTGGGCTTGAAAAAATCATAAAAACTGTGAGTAATACCTGCCAGGTAGTACCAGAATTTGAAGCTTTGCTAGGGCTTTCCAACAGCTAAGAGCATCATTATTAATAAATCACTGGAAGTACTTAAAGGGAAAATCAAAAAGATGAAAGCTCATTACAGAAAATGAACAGCCATTTTCCACTGTTTCTGCGGCAGAACCTTGTTATCTATTTACATACTATTTTTAATATTAATATCACTGTGTTAAAATAAATCACTCCCTGCACTTTTACATTTTTAATTACATTTTACTGCACTTGTTCTTTTGTTTACAGTTAGCCAATAAAATATTTATTTTGTCTTATATATAGGATGAGGTTTCTGTATTTTAATCAGATTTTCCAAATAATCCTCCCCCCCACCTTCTTTACTGTCTTTTTTATGACCCTAAACACCACAGGATTTTTTTGTAGAAAATCTCATTATTTTTTAATGCATGGCTATTTATTAATGTATTGTGTATATAACACACTATGCATTTCTTTGCATTGATGAATACATTTACATCCACTTGAGAATAAGAATTCCCTCAAGGGCCAATCTCGCATTTCTCTGAGTAGGCTGCCAAAATATTGTGCGTCTGATGTTTTTCTGGTTTTTGTGGTTTTATTGTGGTTTTTTAAAGAGACTCAATGGAGTCTGTTCTGATTTGCTGAGAAAATCTTTCTACCAGTGGACAATGATCATTACTCATATTCTGAATGTTGACCTGCGTGTGCGGTGGCAGAGATTACCAAAAAAGGTATTCATATCTCAGCTCTGTTCTTATAAAAATGCTTTGACATGCCCTTTCTTACTGTAAAAGGGGTAAACTGCTCAGACATCACTGTGATGCCAACCCTGTTGTTTTGCAGTGGCAAGTAAGCATAGTTTTGTGATAACAGCTAACAAAATATTAAAGAAAAGATTTGTCTGAAGTCACGCCTTAATAGCATAAGACGTTTAAAGAATCCTACCAAAACCAACATGAAGTCATCATATTAATTCATCATACAGGGACAGAGAGTAGAAGGCATCAGTTTGTGGAAATACAAGGAATTCAGTAATTTTCTGCATTTAAGATAACATGCATTGGGTAAAGCTACTGGTGAGGTTTTTTGTGACTAATCATTATTGAGAAAAATAATCTTGATTTTTTTATTTTCATATTTGAACTTAGGTTTTTTTTCTCACATTTCATTCTTTGTCTTTGTTAAAAAATGAGCTAACACAAATTTTTCTGAGACCTAACTGTGCCAAAAATACTATTTAAAAATAATATTTTAAATTTATTTTTAAAATATTAGTTACCAAACTCTGCAGACAATTCCTACTTCTTTCAATTTTCAGAGAGTAGTTTGGTGTGAATATTTAATAGCTGAAATATATTAAGTCAGCTCTCCTAACAATTATCTGCAGAAATTTGTTACCTCAAGAGAGTCAAGAACAGACAGCCCTGCATCTCATGGAACCTTTTGAATAGTACCTAATGAATCATCAAGTCTTCAACACTCACTGCAAACTCTTCAGAAATTCATACTTAAAGCTAGTGAGCAATAGCAGAGGCCAAAAGAAAGTAGTTCTGGAGGCTTTTTTTCTCTATGACTCAAAATGGTCTTTTATTTTGAGGTTATAAGTCTACAGTGTAAATGAAAAATAACATTTTCTCTGCACTAAATGCAGAACTCCCAGAAGCATGTGGTGGGGTAATTTAGCATAGTCTGTTCTATTGTTTTGAGGTAGCTATGAAGGGTAAGGAAAATGGTTCCCCTACTACTGTTTAAAAACCAAACCAATGTGTATGTGTAAATATATTCTTTAGTAGTCTAATGCACTCAGATGACTCCAAACTAGATTTATCCAAGACATTATTATGTCCTGGATCTGTGTAACTGCTCTGCATGAAGTCTTTATGGTCTGTTGGGTAAATAATACACATTTTTTAAATGATGCAAATACTTGCGTAGTTGAAAAATCCTGTTTCCAAAGGAGTTGTTATGTTGTGTAAATAATATGCAAACTTAAAAATGTCCCATTACAAATTTATGCATAGTGTGCCATATGTTTGTGTTTGTGGGATGGATTAAAAAATAAGGTGATCTGTTCCTGATACATTCCTCTATTTTTCAGAGGCTTTTAATTTGATTTAGCCATTAAACACATTGTTTTTCCTTCTAGATATGCTTATGTATTGCAGAAAACTTGATACTGTGAATGAAAGAAGAAAACAGAAAGCTAGTTTATGACCTAAACATATACTAATTTCTATTTTGCAAACCCTTGCAGATAAAAAAATATGCAACATCACCTTCTTATACAAAGGTTTAAAAATGATCCAATATTTTACTGTGGTTCCCTTATCAATTTATGCATCCCAGAGAATTTTTTCAGTGAATAGACTTCATTCATACTGCTTTATGCTTAAAAGTAACAAAAGTAGATGGAGTAGCATTTACACAAAATTTTTCTGTTCCTTTTCCTATAAAATAGTGGGGAAATATTGTCATCACCTTAAAGGGAAAAGAACCAGACTTGAGTATGCCTGACTTTGATTCGCCCTCTGCATTTTGCAGGACTGTCTTACAGTCCTGTAAAATATAAGGCCACTAATAACTTACCTAAACAAGTTTACAATACTTCAGCACATGTGCCCCATTTCTGGTTTTGTCATTAGAACATTTTCTCAACTCCTCTTCAGTATTTTTTCTTTCCAACTGCCAGTCCATTGACTCTTTGGGTAATTAGTTTCCTTTGTTCATAATGCTATCTGATTGTCATTTGACGCCTGTTATCCTCTCTTGAATCTTCACTTCTCTGAATAAAACTCAACAAATTCCTCCAGCTCTGGCAGCAGCAAGCTCTTCAATAGCTTTTGTCCTTGAAGTCAAACAGGTTTGGTGAAGATGTGGGTCAAGTGAACCCAAAATCTTTTATGGGACAGATTTTATATGGCTATAATCCACCAAAAGAGGTAGGATTGCATCCCACCAGTGTGAAGTGAGCTTGTAAATCTGGTTTACCTTCCACCTTGCAGGGTTGTCTCTCTTTAAACCTGTAACAGAGCCAGATGATACAATACACAGGCATCACAGATCCACATGAGGCTGCTCCTTTTTTCCTTTCCCTTTTTAAAAAATATGAACAATTTGGGAGTTTTACAATTTATTAATATGGTGGGGGGTTATTTTCATTTATTATCAGGATGTTTCCTTTTAGGCCAGTATTTACTGTGGCTATTAACTAATTTATTAGAGCTTCTGTGGGCTAGATATTTTATCGGGATGATTAAATAACAAGAAATTACACACTGGTAACACTCAGCTTTTAAAGATTTGTAGAGATTATTGTTGGGTAAATAAACATTAACAACAACAATGTCAATGTCTCCAAAACATTTGGGGAAAGTTTATATGAGATAAAAATGCATTGTGACATAAACTATCTTCTTAGGAAGATAGCTTAGACTATGATCTGAAAATTATTTTTAATGGACACATGCATGAGTTTTCAAAATGAATGATCTGGAACCAACATTCCTCTTCCTGTCAACAGCACAGTTACTTCAGTAAATACAACTAGCACACGTGTTTCTGTAGTTAAATTTCTAATTTTTACAGTTAATTTTTTAACTATTTGCTTATTCTGATTTCACAATTATTCTGCATGAACATTTCCTGTTGAGTTCAATCGGAGTGTGTATGATGGGTCAATAAGAATATAGGGATTATTAGTCACTATTACACATACACAGGGACACATTTGCCCATGCAAATAATTGGATATATCCAAATAACTAGTGAGGTTGAAAATTATTGCCATTTGCTTAGTCTGAATGTCATGGCATTGGTGTGCATTGTTCCAAACTATATGTGAATTCTGTCAAATGAATAGCAAGACCTTGCTTCAAGACAAATTGAAAGGCACAAGCAGGTAACTATAAAGACAGCATCTTGTCTTTATTGTGGCAGTGCCTCAAGAATGGATAAAATCTAGAAATTTTTCAAGAAGCAGAGAAAGAGAACTTTGGATACTTTAACCAAGAACCTGGTACATATATTGATGCTAATAATTACAACAATAACAATAGCCATAATCATAATCATAAATTATAATAATCATCATCTTCATACTGTAAACATTCTTCAAGAAAACTCTCATGATTGTGGTTACAAGTGGAACGGAGTAAACACATTTCCTTAAAGACGTAACTTCATTCCTTCTCTACAGCAATCTTACAAAATTATAACCGCATTCTAACCATTATGACCATGGTTACAGCACAGTATTTAAACTGGAAAATGGATTGGATATAACCAAGTAGATGTAGCAAAAAAATCGACATCTCATAATTTGTCTGATCTAAACTTCTGCCTCTTGATGTCTGTAGAGCACAGTAAGACTTGATCCTTACCATAAAAATTCACAATCTAAGCAAAGCTGACTTTAGAAAGACATAGTAACTGCAATTAATTACCTGAGATCCCATAATCCAGATGTCCTCACTGTATTTCAGTAGGTTTCCATCTTGACAACCCACTAGTCCCACATGGAAACTCATGAAGCCGGAAGATCTTCATAGGTGAGAGACAAGATAATTTAGGGCATGGTTACTTTAATTTATACAGAACGCTGAGTTGGATATGAAATAAATTACTCTGTAGATGAGACTATTTTTCTACATTATTGACAAAAGGAATCTGAAATGTCTGGAATTATCTATGCTGTCCATGTCTATAGTTATGCCTTGGTTTGGTCAGCTAAATCCAGCTGACTTATTTAGCCATTATTATTTCACCTAATTTACCCAGTCTTATCCAATTTTTTCTTTTAAAGAGCAGCTTACTCTGATTCATTCGTGATAAAGCAGGCACAGCCTGGGCAGGAGGACTTGCCAAGCTATCCCTGAAGACTTGAACCTCCTACAAATTCTTCAGTACAGCACAGTAGAAAATAGTGTTTAAGGAAATGAACAGACTTCCTTCTGTTGTTTTCAGTGATAATAAATTATTTAGGAATTTAATCTCAAAATTTTCATGCTTTCTTTTCCATCTCCCACTGGAACCACTTAGAACCAGATCCAAAGCTCTTCTAAAGTTTGTGTTTCTAAAGAGTTCAGCACAAAGAGAATTTTATTTTTGCATACGTAATTTCCTTTAAAAATTCAGAGGAATTAAAATGAATATTCCTATTATAAGGGTGAACAAGAAAATGGATCAGATGACAAAATGTGTAACAACTTTAATTCAGTAATAACACTTTGATAGCTCTGGTCTTTCAACTGATAATTAGAAAAGGTTATGGACTGGTTTTTAAGTGTCTTAATCCCATTGGATATTTATCCCATGGATAATTAGAGAAACCCATGGATAATTAGTGAAAAAATATTTCTTGAAATCAATTCTCATCTCCATAGTCCAAATTTCAACCTTTAATTTTGAAATGTGAAGCAAATTTTATAAACCCAAGTTTTTCATATATGAAACATTAGAAAATGTCTAAATTCCTTTCACAAACCAAGAAAAAAGTCATTTGTCATTTGTCTGCTTGTGCAGTAAGTAAAAGGATCATAATTTCTTTCTTAGAAAGGGAGGATTTTATCTTAGCTGCACAAGCTATGACAAAATAGTGGATTATTCCAAACACAAGTAAAATACCAAGCATTACTTAATAAGCAGTGAACGTGTATGACCCACTGTATAAGGCACCATGTAAAGATTCTGTGAAACGCTTTGTGTACAAAACCAAAACTAAAATGAGAGAAGATTTCATTTTTCAGGCAATGCTCATGTGCTCATGATTCAGGTGGCACTATCCACCTAAAGATGTACCATAGGACATGTCACTTGACTGAAAAATAGTGCCTCTTCTAGCACAGCATCCATATTTCACAAAACCTGCAGTGATGTTACAGATCAACCAATTAGCTCAAGGGCAGTTTGTAAATATTTTCACTTCTGGTAAATGCTCAAATCTTAAAATGTTGTTTTATTCACTTGTTCTCAGATATTGCTGCCTGTGGTTGGAAGTGTTTATCCTCCCATATGATAACTTTCAAGCATGCCTTAGAGATTTTTCACCAGACGCCAGCCACACTGACGTCTAACTAACTCACTATTTGACACACACAGTATAATTACTTTTTGTGTCCCTAATGATACATAAGGACTTACAACTTATATTGCTGTTCGAGCACAGTGACAAACTCCTCTGATCTACTGCATTTTGACTTTATTGCATTGTTCCATGTATTACTTCATGTTCTGAAACAGGGAATCTATCCCATCTCAAAGTTTTAAGGGAGAAAAGTGCTTTGTTATCAATGATATATGCTAAAATAATCGGTGAAGAGGTATGAAGAAATTTTATTCTCATTATCTTTATGATGCAGATGATTCTCTTGACAAAATCTTTTCATTTGATGTAAAGCTAAAAATGTATAACCTGTGAAACTCACAAAGATTTTTCAGGAGAAAAAATCCACCACCAAACACTGAAGGGTGTTTTATGTTATGTACATTCAGTCTTGTTTGTGTAGTTCTAGAAAAACAATAATAAAAAAACCCTTTATAAAAATTCTTTGACCCTGCTTTTTGCCAACTGAATGGTCATGGTTGATTGGAAAATCAATGAAGTGCTGTGAGAATTGTACCTCACTGTTGCAGAAAAGCCACACAAAAATCCAACTTTTCACATGAGTTGAAGATTGCCTTTGGTTCATTTACTCTCTTAAGACACATTAAAATCAAATCTATCACCCCATTTGGCCATCTGTCAATTCTCACTACACAGTAAATGAGTAGACTTTGTTCCTTGATCACCAGAAATGGAGGATGTTTTGTTGTTGTAATAAATGGTCGTAGGCCTTAGAGACAGAAATAAATCAACTCAATTTATAAAGTTGGGGTGAAAATGTTAGATGCAGTTTTCTAAACTACAGAGAATTATGTATGGATGACTTGCAATAAATAAAGCACAGCTTTAGCAGCTTATGAAAATAAATAATAAAGATGAAAGAAATTAATGTGTAATACTTTATTTTGAAATCTTTTATAGCGTAAAATAAATACAAGAATAAGTTGCGCATCAAAGGTGCAACTATCTGTACATTTCATTTTATCTGGTCAGACAATAAATAAGAGAGTTAATTTTCTTCTTCTCTTAACAAAAACCTAGTTTTCACATTGCAAAATACACTGTCAACTAAAAGAACGCCTCCTCCTTCTTGCTCAACAATTGTTAATATGCACAATAATTATATTCTAGGACAAAATATAGGTTTCACTGTAAATTTAATGTTTGAGGAGTAGTTTCTGTTGAATATGAGTGCTTCTGGAATCAATGAGCTGTGTTGGTGTTACAGGCTGATGCTCCAAGAGTCCAGGTGCTCCATTCACTAAAAGCTTGGTTTCAAGCTCCAGTCAGCACAGTATCTTTTGGCACACCATTGTTTGCACTCTATTCTTTGTTTGTTGTCAGCAGTCTTTTAAAACTGAACTATCTTGTAGGTAATTAGCTACAAAACAAAATGTATGAAAATACGGAGACTAAACATCTGGAGACAGCCATTAACAAAGCCATCAATTCCATATCCCAGCAGACTACATTAGTACAAGAAAGTTATTTTCAGGAGACTAAACCATCAGTTCCCAAATTATGGTCTGTAGCAACAAATGGTCTTCAGTGGTTTGCAGAAGAATACCACCTTTGTATTGTTCTGAATTAAAAGTATGGCTGCAAATATGTGTAGTTCAGAGACTGAGGATCACTGAAATAAACTATCAAAGTCACAGGTCCAAAACAAACTGCTGCAATAGCAGATGCAGAGCTTTTTTCTTTAATATGTGAATTTGCAGGGAAAAAAATGATATCTAATTGTTTAGTAATACATGTAAATACTTCAGTGTAATTTCTTTTTTTTTTTTATGTAAATGAAAATTTAGAAATTGGATGGAGCACTCAATTTGCAAATATGGTTCTGCAACAGTACAGATTTTTGAATGTTGCTAAAATTTAAGTACCTTACATTGCTTATATATACTTATCTTGTAAAATTATACCTGTGCAGGTCCTGACTCAAGATGCTTTCTGCAGAAGTTGCACTGGTTGAAGTGTAATGTAGAAGTTTATCACTTTCAGCTTTTCAGATAATTAACATTCTTGCTCCAATCTAGTTGAGATATTCAGTGTTCAGCAGAGGTAGCTTTTCAAAGTATTTAAATCTTCTTGGAAAGATTTTGCACATGATACCAAGTTCCAGGTGGTCAGATTGTGGCTGGCCTGCCACCCATATGACAGCTAGCAAGTTAAAAGCAAGCTGTGACTTAAGTGTAAGTCTATACTACACTGTTAATCCAAATTGAATGGGATTTTCAGTCCAGCCTCATTTTAAGTAGAGAGAAATGGCTATAGGAATTTAGAGTAGTTTTAAGCACGGTTTTATTTTCAGATAGCTGAACTACATTCTAATAATGACTGTGACAATCTTTACAGTAAAAACAAATTACTTAAGTGCTGGTAGTCTCCCAAAAAATTTATTTTGCTTTTCATGGTAGAGCAACAGCTTTGCAGAGTGAATTTATTATTAGGAATTCTTGAGCATCTCTGTGTAAGGAGCTGAGAAACATGTCCCCAGACACATGAGAAAATGTAAAAAGGAGTGTACAACAATGTAGATTGAACTCCTTTGGAGACAATGTTCCTTAGAAAAGCTGCTGATTACTTGGGCTAGGCAGGTGGTCTGTAACTAGCTTTCAAAGCGAGATTTAAAAATGAAAGGCAGCACAAGCCCTTGGTAAAAACCATTTTGAAAATCTTTATACCACCCTACTCTTCAGTGCATCCACATGTGATAGAAAAGGGTCCTGGTAATGAAGCAGCAGAAATGTGACATCAAAGCTAAGGAACAACAACTCAAAGCTTGTTTGGGAATGATGAACTTTAAACAGTTTTCCAGCCTCCTATTGTATCACTTAAACTGTTTCTTTTATTCTTTAGAGATATCATATTTAAAAAAAAAAAAAGTTTGATGAACATTCTTCAAGAAATAGCTTTTGTTCAGAGTGCTCAGAGCATTTTATTGACAGTTCAGTTGAGAGGAAGACCGATAAAAGAAATAATAAAGTACTGGCTTTATTTTATCAAACTATCAGCTATTTTTCTTCTCTCACTTGAGCTTATATTTTTAACATGGTCTTCCTATTAGTTTAGTGCAGAAAAAGTACCACATGGCTATTTTTTTCTATTGCTGTTCCATCAGCTAGAATAGGACAGGGCAGAAGCCATTACCTTATAATTGAACCTACTTTTACTTTCTAGCCAAACATGGTAAAACCTTCATTTGCTAATTTTTTGGTGCACTAAGGGTAGCTAGGAAAAAGCATTGTGCTACAGAGGACTCTCCTCCATTTTATTATAGAACTAAGTTTTTTGTTTGTAATGAAGCTTCATTACAACACCAAAATGGTTGTAAACAAGAGTCTCTGATTGCTCCCAGCATTTCCCCATAGCTCATATTTTGTTCCTGATTTCTTTTTCTGTTGATTCTACTTTTGACATAAGAGTCTGAAAATCCATATTGTGACACAAATCCCTGGGAGAAAGCAATGAGTTGCTCATGAGAACTTATTTTCAGTGGTGTTAATGTCATGAGAGAGCCAAGCATTTCATTTATCAATGCCATCCCCTGATGGTAGTCCAGCAAAACAATGAAAGAAGCAGAAAGGTAAAGCAGCCAGTAAAAGTAACATAGAAAGACACAGAGGAATCCTTTCTACTGGAAACATGTTTAGCTGAAAATGGTAGGATGTTTTTCAAGGCAGCATTTAAAAAAACTTACACTGAAAGCTTAACAAAAGAGTGAGCATTATGTGCAATAAGAAATTCAACTGTGAAGCCAAAAACACCCAGTTTTGTATTTCATGGCAGGAACTCTACTTGCATCAGTACTTGTATTAACTTATTCCTATGGTTGCAGCCCAACAGATGTGAAGGAGTACAATCCATTGTGAAGAGCTAGCAAGAGTACAAATGGATTATAACCATCAGAAGAGCTAAATAGCTACATGGCTTGCAAGAACTGTCCTGTGTGCATTAAATAGCACTTTTGTGAAAATGGCATTCAATTTGTGCTCGTGAGCATGTGGACTTTTAGAATGGGACTGTACAGAGAAACTGATTGTCTTGGAGGAAGAAAAATATTCAGAGCAAAGTGAGGTGATGAAATACAAGCAGAACAGCAAAAGCTTTGATAGTTAATGCCAACACCATCAAACATTAAGAGATAACAGTCACTTGTATATGCTTACATGCCCTGACATTTTCAGAGGTTTCCAATGACTCTCATTTGGAAGTCACACAGAACCTTTATAAACTCTTAGCCCTATTTTAAATTATTATTCTAACTCATGACAATTGCAGGGGACTGTAAAGAAGGTGTGACGTAGTTTTTCCTTTTGTCAGAGTACCTGGAAACTGTTTTTTGTCTGGGCTATGAACAGACCAGTGTAAACACACACAAGCCCATTGCAACGATTATAAAAGCAGAAGTCAGGATAAATATAGCAGTACCTCTGCTACAATTCTACTTGCTCAGATTACCTTGGCAATGTTCTCAAAATATAATTTTTTGCTTTCTGTTTCCATACTGGAGAGGAAAAGTGAGGTTAAGGGGCCATTTTTTCATCACTAACATATTCCACAGGAAATGTGTGGATCCCAGGTGAATACTAAGACATCATTAGATTTAATTTTCTCTTCTATGTGTTATGGATACGCTATTTGAGACTTATGTTTCTGTGCCACTTCCTCAGTTGGTGTTGAAATCTCTACAAATTAGTTATGGTGATGCATGCATTCAACACAGAAAATCCTCAGTTATGTATTAGGTTCAGTGTTACAGTGGTAGCTTTCTCACTTGAAATCTCTTTAAAAAAGGATTGCTTTAACTTTGGCAGAAAATTTCTATTAGGTGAGTGGCTAAGGCTGATCATCAAGTTGTTAACAGGATAAGAGACAGCTTTACAGGGATTATTTGTAATCATAATCAATGTTTTTCAACCTGAGTTATTCTGTGATCTTAATTCTGTCACAGAACAACACGGCGTAAATTTGGGACATTGGTGTGCAATTTCCCATAATAGTCTGATAAAAGTGAGGTTGCAAGGTACTTCAGTAAACCACAGATGAACTTCTTTCAGAACCCAGGCATTGAAATTGCACTAAATGCTGAGTTATACTTCCCAAGGGAATCTGGCAAATTGCTACTATTTCAGTATGAAGCAAATCTTTTTAGATACCTAAAAATATTGAAAACCTACAATATTAAGTATTAGCTACAATCATGATAATAGAATCATGAAGGCAAGATGTGTTAAACCCACACAGTGAAAACAAGAATTGTCTGTTATAAGTTGCCACTTTAAAATCAAAGCCAAATGATGGAGATGGAAAGTAAACTACTGAAATGATGTTTGGTGTTTCAATATTATGTCATTACATATAATCAATTGTTGAGCACTAGGAGAGAATGGTACAGAAACAGTTGTCATAAAGTTGTTATTTTCCACTTGACACAACCACTTGGTTACATATTGAGCATTTAATCCAACATGGCTTTCCAGAAGAAACACTTTTTCCTCGTCTAGCCAAAAGTTTGGGTTAGCTGCTGGGAGTACCAGGTGGCTGAAGTGATAAACAAAAAGAAGTGAAATGTTCACAGTACTCATTTCTGGGTTTATGAAGTCATTCTATATCTTTATGCCTAAGTTTTCCTCCATGTGTAATGGAGTAATATAATCACATCTGCCCTTTTCCAAGCATATTAAACCAATTCGTATATTTTTGAGCACTGGTGCCCAGCCTTTCAGAGACTAAAATCCTCTGAGAATTTCCTTTCAAGCAGCAAATACAAAATATGCTTTTCTGGCCAAATGGCTAAGCCGCCTGGTGATTTGATTCTTTGCAGCTACTAGTACTGATACAGGAAGAGGAGAATGGAGTTTTTGAAAAAGTGTCATTGAGCTCCAGGCCTTGCAAATCTGTGCTGAGCATCAGAATCGAGCACCAAGCATGGAACTCAACACAACTAGAAATCATACAGTCACAGAATATTTCGAGTTGGAAGGCACCCATAAATCATGTCACAGCCATGATGTGAACGTAGCACAGACTGTGTCTATTTATCCACACAATAGCTTTTAACTGAATATGTGAGGAGCAGTAGCTTGTCTCACTCATGGTGTAACTTGAGAATATATAGTGTTGTTAGTACTTGTGTAGAGGTTAATTTTAGTTTTCAATCCTACCAGATCTGGACTAACACATTCATATATATATATATATATATCCAGTTAGATATTTTGCATTTAAAAAGCCTTTTAACTGGAAATTAATAAATTAATAATGGAAAAAAATCTGGCTTTTTGAGCAATTTTTAAAATTATATTAATTTTTCCAGGGTTACTAAAAGCAGGTGAGGAAAAAGCTTCTTCTAACCACTGCAATGTAAATTTTACCTAGCTATAGGATTGCCAGATTACATGGGTCTTTTACAGTTCTGTTGGAAGGAAGAGCCTTGAATTCTGAAGGAAATATTCTTTAATTTTTTCATCCACTTTCCTGTAAGTTTTATTGGATTATGAGTGTGCCTTCCTAACTTCTTTCTTTTATTATTACATCTGACAACCAACATTTTGGTAGGATTACAGAGAAGATCTTTCCCAGGAATCTCCTAGATGGCTCAATTACAGGCACATGTAAATGGCAGGGGACACATGAACTCACCCTTGGGTGTTAGGTAGGCTTATTTGAAAAAAAATAAAGACAACAAAAATCCCAACAATGAAATAAACAGAAGTATTGTTCTTCTAAGCTGGTTACCACAATGCTGCTGTATATGTAGTAAGTGTATGTATCATACTTGGAAACTGCTACAGGAGTGGACAAGTTGACATCATTCTATTTCTCAAAACTAAAATAAACACAGGACTCTGGTGTCAATTTTTTCTTCGTCTTCTTAGATTATTATTTTGAGTGTATTGATAACCCTAAAGAAATGAAAATGTGATGAAAAATCATCTGCAGGGCTGTCAGCTTAAAAATAATTATCAGTTTTGGAATGTGGAAGTATTTTCAGTTGATTGAGAGTTAATGCAGCTGCCAGGGCACTACACAGCAGCTGTGTGCCGAAAACTGCCTTCCCCTCTGTGGCTCTGTGGCCTGGGCTGTACCTGCAATAAGGGCACTATCAGAAAAAGCTGATGAGAGACAGAAATAACCCTTGAGGGATAGAGACTTCCCTGAGGAGACAGGTGGGTAAGATACAAATCACAATTTCCGTGTGAGAAAACACTCCACTTTGTTTCACTTTGGTCGAAATAGATCTTTTATTGTGCCAAACCTTTTTGTTGTAGAAATTCCAATTTCCACAGAACACTTTGAAAGAGGATTTCCATCCAGCTTCACCAGGATGAAAGTTTGCAACTCGTGAAACCAGTATGTGTAAGGACAACAGTCTGTGTGAGTGGGAACCACTGTAATAACCTCACCATTCATAGAACCACAGAATCATTAAGATGGAAAAGACTTCCAAGATCATAAAATCCAACTGTTAACCCAGCACCACCATGTTCTCCACTGCACCATGTCCTCAAGGGCCACATCCACACGCCTTTTGACCACTTCCAGGGATAGTGATTCCACAAAGGAGCACCCAAACTGCAAATGGGGCCCCAACAAGGCAGTGCTAGTGTGTTAGCCAGCTGATGACTACTAAGAGACAGATATAAGAACCTTCATTTCCAAGGTGAGATAAGATGATGAGAAAAGGGGGAGCTAGTTGTTCTCAGCAGCTGTGTAGGACTGGGGAAAACCCACTACAGAGGCAGCAGAAGATGATAGTAGAGTCCTGCTGGTGACACCATGGGGCCATTGCAACTTTTCAGGCAGACAGTGCTAAGGAGGTGGCAGCATTCTTCCCCCTCACACATCAATGATGTTGAAGTAGCAGCTTTCATTCCTCCTTCTGTAACTTGGCAAGCTGGCATTACAGCTGATGAAAAATGAACCAGGTCCTGGGGATGAGATGAGAATTGTCAGTGCTGCACACTTGTTAGTGTTTGTGCTTTGCTGCTTGGATACTTTTATTGATGATGTGAAGTACTGCATGCTATTAAATTATCATTTCATGCTACTTATGATAATAGGCAGAAGAGCATGGCAGATTATTATTACTTTCATTTGTAACTGATTAATGTGTATTGTTGATAACATGCATTTTTTTCTTAAGGAGGGTGGAGAGGTGTGAGATTTCAATTTGAAAGATTTTGTTATGTTCCTTTATAGAGTTAGATTCTGTAAAAAGGAAAAGGAGGAAAGCAGAGAAAAGAGGACAGAGTGAAAGAACAGGGATAGCTGTGTTAAACAAGTTGAGATGATGTTGTAATAATAACTGTTCTGTGTCTCTATGCATATGGTGCTGAGCAGAATGCATTGATTCCCCTTAACAGTTATGTCTTTATGTGTGCAGTCCCCCTACGGTTAATAATCTATTGTACCTGCTCTTCAAGACACCTTGCTATTGAATGAATTACTAAATAGCACAATGTGTAGCCATTTAATGAGGCTGAGTAATTCTATTATCTCTTCATACTATTTATTCACCAGCTGCATATTTTCCACCTCCACCACAGATAAAGTTAACAAAATTAAATCTGCCATCAGTTTGATAATCCTGTCATCTCTGTGTGTGTGTGACATGCATGTGCTGGAGATCCCCCATCCTGTGGTTTGTCTATATCCTACTGTACTTGAGGTAACCAGAAGAAAAAATAATTACTAAAGTACTATACAGAATAGCCACAAAATTTCATTTTATTTGCCATAATAATGATTTCACAAAGAGTGAAAGGAGTGTATCTCCTTTTGACCACACGCCAAAAGAAAGTTTGGGCCAGTTGTACACAAGGTGTAGACTGCTGTATCATGGTAGAAAGGAAAGTGAGAAGCACCAAAGACAGACCAAGTAATCTGCACACGTGCTGCAGCAGCGCCACAGATCCACACTGAATGAACCTGCTGATTGTTGAAACTAGTTTGTTACACCAAATGAAGCATATAAATCCTTTTTGCTGCTTTTCACACTCTTTGAACCCTTCCACTGTCATTATTCCCCACCAGCCATTGAAACAGAAATTCCCAAACTGATTTTTTTCTTTTTGCATTGTGTTGAATAACTATGGCAGACATATTGTCACATGAATAGCATAAAGACACACATCATTGCATGAACAGTGCCACAATGTTATACACATATATGAGCTGAACACACACGATAAAAGAGGAAAACTGAAGGTCTGTTGAGGATGAAAATGAGAATAGCAGTCTGAAAATCTCTCTAGATTTGGCATGGGGATTTCTGCAATCTACCAAAGTGTTGCTCAAGGCAACTGAATTTAGTAAACCAGAGCAAGATAAAAAATTAAGATAAAATATAAATTACTGTTGACAGTATTTTTATGGTGTTTCACTGAACTGGCCTTTTGCCATCAGATTTTCATAGTGAGGAAAAAAGCATACTGTGAATGGACAGAAAAGTAGCAAATGATAGGTAATTTGTGAAAGTGGCAGAGAAAAATTTGATGTAAAACCCTGTTGTTGGCTCTGTTTATATTCAGACTTCTGGTACTGATTTGCCCTCCTAGCCATAGCTTTAATACAACTTATCACACAGATATGGTACTGTCCCTTATCTCCTTCCCCACGTGGATTGAGTTTGGGTGCCAACAAATTGCTCTATGTAGTCTTAATGTTTACTTAGGGTTTTGCTCAATAGGATGCAACGCTGGCATCCTTTGACCTCTACCACACATTTTTGAGCACAGATTTTCTTCCTGGAGTCTGTTATAAAATGGGGGACACAGCTGCTTCAGGCCCACAGAACAGTGAGGATGGACCAGAGTTTTAAACCTACTCCCCACTGCCACCCCCTGCCAAAAAAACAGTACACAAACCTAAAAACATCACTCCTGACATCAAGATTATTGTCAATCTCATATAGATACACTCTGTTACTCAATGATAACTAAAACTCAGGGGCTGGGAAGCTTTAAAAGTATCATTGAAAAGTATCCTTCTTCTTTAGTTAACTGAAAAGTTACACTGAAGCAGGAAAAAAAAATCTGCACATCTAACCCATCTGAGTGTCTCTTTTCTCCTCCACTTCAGTCTTTCTCTTGATCTTGTAGTTTCCATTTTTTTAGCTAGTCTTCAAATTTAAATGAGATATTGAGCTCAAAGTCATCTCTCTCTATGTCTCCTCTCACTGTCTGTCCCTGAGAGACATAATCTCCTTTCCAGTGTGTGAGAAGCCCAGAGTTGTATCCCTTCATAACTCAGTGAGCAGGTCAATGCTGCCCTTGGAGGAGCTGCCATGCTTGGCTGCAGCAATAGGGAAGGAATGGATGGTAACAATCCTTTGAAATGTGAGTTTCTACCAGGGAGCACATTCCTAACAGCAAAGCAATTGCACCAAAGCAGTAGGTCCAGCTGGACGTCAGATCCTAGAGCGTGGTGCTACATGGTACTTTAGTGCAGAAGAGAATTCTGTTATAGTGCAATAGATGGATGACAGAGCTGTATTCTAGAGGGGGAAATGGTGAGGACTTGCCATGAGGACTCTTAAAAAACCTTCATAAATTAGTATGTGTTAATCTAGTCCTCCTGATAATAGAGTGGTCAGTTCCCCACAGAAAGATTTGGAGAATTTGCTCTTACCTCCAGCATGACCATCTCACATTCACACTCAAATAGAAACCCTCATGATTTAATAGCTTTCTGTTTTCTCTGACCTAGCATAAGTGACGTACTGGCATGGAAAGACGTGCCCCATGTCTCCATTTTTGTTGAATTAATAGAATTCATATATTGTCCTATAAGAAATTTCAGATGCCAAGAAGTAGATTCTGTTGTTTCCCTCTCCCTACACTTACAGTAATTACTTTAACAAGTCTGCTTATTTGTGACAAACCTCTGGCTGTCCATAAACCATTGCAGCTAAACCCTAATTCAGCCTACTCATGCTCCTTTTACACTACACCTATTAATGTTTTGGAAATAAAAGCAGGAAATTATATTGTGGAGGCAAGAAATGGAGCATAATAAACCTGATACTGCCCAACAGTTTAATATTATTTATGCAAGTGGCTAACCTCAGTTCCTGTTAGAGGTTTTACCATTTTGTTTCTGTCATACAAAACAGCACCACTAGAAAAACAACCCTGTCACCCTATGAAACAGTGGACCAAATAAATGTTTCAGTACCACAAATCATGTGAAAATACACCAAGAAAAAATATTCACTTGATCAAATTATAGACATATGGACATAATGAGTCTTAAATTGTGCATTCTGACACCTGTCCAGTTACAAAATTTTCAAGGAAATGAACTAGATTTAGTGAGTTACCTAAATATTAGGCATAATTTTAGGCACAGTATTAATCTTTGTGGTCTTACTGAGTTATGAATGAGTCTGAATTTAGGAGCAAATTCATTTTTAAAACTTAGGTTTTTTCTTCTCTCAAAAGCTACTTATCCAACCATAACTGTTCTTAAAAAAAATAAAGTAACCATTGTGAAGTACTGGAAAAGACTCTTGACTAGTCCTTAACTAGAAAGATGATGGTGTAAAGAAGTTAAAAAGGAACAACTTCTAGACTGAGTCAGAGATCAGGAGGACTCTGTGAAAAAGTGTTTCTCACCATGGTAACTTTGAGAAAATCGCGCTAAAAGAAGAGCACATGGTTTTCCTTTAAGCTAAAGAGACAATTATCATGTCTCTCTTGTTTAAATTAAGTGAAAATCTGAGATATGCGCAGCATAAATGAGGAAAGCATATGGCCCTTGCTTGGTAATTTAAAGGGTAATTTGGTTAAGAAATTGAGAGTAGTTCAGACCAGAGTACTATTATGTAATATCAATGCAAAGCAGAAGCCTACCCAGATAATCAGGTCCTATCTTTCTGACACATTTTTATACTTCATGATTCATTTCCCTTATTTCTCACACTTCTTACTTGTGGTTTTAAAATATGTTCAACTTTTTTTAACATAGGAAACTGTGCTTTATTTAAAAAAAAAAAAAAAAGAAGACATTTAGGAGTTAGCCTATACAAATGAAAGATAGGGAAGATTTTTCTCTTCAGTTTCAATCAAGCAAGGAAGAAATAGTAGTCTATTCTGAAAAATATTTCAAGTTTTACTATTTTGTATATACCCACAATAGAAAAAGCTTTCACAACATAGGATTTTTTGCCTGTGAAAAGCTAGAGTTGGAGCCCCTCCACAAGAGTCAATAAGAGTGCACTGGGATACCTTTAAAAATCTTCTCCAAAATGGGCAGGGCAAGGACTTTTTGGTAGTAAATTAAAAATTATGCAGGTTGATTCTACTTTGAGTGTGCTTTCTCTAAGTGTTTAACCAGGCATATATACTTGACTTCCCACTAAAAATTTAGTCAAAACTTGTAAGAATCTGTGTGTTTCTCCATGAGCAATTATTTAAATGAATAACACTTTGACCTCAGAAGTAACCACAAAGATATTACCTTCTTACTTGAGTCAGTTTAATTTGTATTTTGTTTTTCATTGTATGCTTACAACCAGTGCAAGCAAAAGGATATGAATGTCTATTGGTGTTGTATACATAAGGATATGCATTTGATTATACAAATCTCTAATTACTTGCCTAACTGCAAGATCCTAACTATTTCCAAGGGAATCACATAAATAAATGTTGAGTTCAGTCAGGAGCCTTGTGTCACCTAAAAGTTATTTGTACTCTGCTAGATAATCCATGATTTAGTAAATTATATGAGTGTGGGCTTAAATATTTGTCTTCGTGCAAAATTGTGCAAACACAACTTAAGAACACATATTATTGACTTACTGAATTAAGGCCCAAAATTTGCAGGTTTACTCAAGGATTTTTGACTCCTGACAGATCTATTCTGCAGCCTTCAGAGGAAGCCAAAGCTTTATGAAAGCTGAATTTATGCTTCACTGATGTGACTAGGCACTTCTAGAGAAATCAGTAATTTTACTTCAGTGATATGATGCCATTAAGCCAGAATCAGCCCAAAAAGATTTTTGAGAGTCGTGTACGTATATGCACATGAACATGTAGAGAAGCAAATACCTACAGTAGGAACCCCACAAGATATTCCCTTAAGGGGAATATTTCCTGTCCAGAAGTAGAAAGAATATTTTCCATATGCAGATATAATACAAATTCCCTTTCATTGTTTAAAGAGTCAATTTTTTTACTTGAGAAATAAAACCTTCTGGAGTTTTTTCACTGCAAAAATTCTAAGCTAGATAAGAGTTAAAAGCCACGGATCGTAACCTTTGAAACTTTCCCCAAAGCTGCACAACTACTGATGGGGTGACATGAAAAGCCATTTCCCTTATAATGAGATACCAAGCAGATCTGACTTCTTTTAAAACCTGGCATTTAAAAATACATTTACCTCTATTATGTACTGGCCTAACCTGCACAGGCTATTTCTTGTGACATATTACCAGAGCAGATGTTTTAGACAACCTGCTGGCATAACTGCAAAGAATGAACAATGTTTTCTGGTTTTCTTTTTTAATTTTGACAAACTCTTGCAAAAGTTTATTTTCCAGTATTTTAACACAGGTTTATCCAAGGATTTCTTATGCAAATTGCCTATTATTTTTCCCCTACTGTGCAACTGAGTAGTGTAATATGAAGAAATGGGAAAAAATGGACACCCTGATGACTTTTTTTCACAGGACATCTGCTCACCTTACCCAGATCTTTTGCAGCCAATTTGTCTGAGACTATATGGATGAGATCAAATCGAAGAGAACTGGGGGGAGGGGAGAATGCAGAGGGAAAAACAGGGGCTAGAAAAGAAGAAAAGAAAAAGATAAGAAAGAGTTTGAGAAAATAATATTTTAAAGTAACAACACCCCCTCATACACATTCCCCCACTGAGAAAAACATTGCCTACAGAAAATGGGAAAGAAGAAAGTTATGATTTTATGATTTTAAGTTGCTGCATATCAGCTCTAGGTTAAAACTTCATGTTATTATTGAATAACAAGACACTTTGCACAGAGTAGCTATTGCAGTCATTCTACTGTCATGACCTTTCCTATAGTTTAATAACAGGATCTCAAACTGAATCTGTTTAATATTTCATTAAATTGTTTAAAATATAAATACAGAACATTATGCTACAGAATATATTTGTACTTTTTACCAAGAGATGGTATATTTCTGTATTCATGAAGAAATGACCTTCAGGATTTGGAAGAAGGTCTTCTCTGTTTCATAGCTCCCTGTTCCATTTTATTAGTTTGGTTTTTTTTCAGGCTGTACAGAAATATGAAATTCATCTCATCATCTCTAACAAATGTATGATCAATCAGGGAGATGCAAAATCATCTAATGTTTATATTAGTTTCCTGGCACAAGCAATCACCCCTAATGACTTAGTAATGTCACAGTAAGCTGTGCATATGCTCAAGTATTTTCATTTGTGTTTCTGATATTTATCTTTACATAGTTATGGACCCAATCCTTGAGATAGCTATGTGGGTTCTTAAACTGAAACAACTTGGATTTCTGTGGGCAGCTTGCAAACTTAAGTATGTGCTTCACTGTTTATAAACAAGAGCATGCCTTTGTTTAAGTTGTATAGTAGATATAAAAGCTGCTTAAAAGAAAAAGGATCAAGCAATATTTTGGCAGAATAAGAAGGGGTTACCAGGCAAGAGTAATGAAAAAATCAACACAGAGGTTTCAGATTCCCATTGTAGTCAGGATCCAGTTCTTGGTAGGGCATGAAAAATGATTTTAGCATTATTTTGTAGATAATTAAGGAGCACAAAGATGTGTTATGTCAGTTTGCATTTTTTTTTTTGTTAAAACTGATCAAACAGTTAACACTCAGCTGCTGCACAGCCCTGTGTTCAGCTGCAAATGTCTTTGTGTGTCTAATGCCTGAAATACAGCTCTTGGGTTTTGAAGGAAGCAGAGTTCTCAAAGGAGAAACTACCTAGCAAAGAATTCAGCTTTATTACATAAGTACAATCTTGCCACAATCAGCTGTCACCTATTACATCAGTTGGACAACCGGAAAATTTAATGTTGAAAGGATGGCCAAAAGAACTACCCAATATGCTGTATAATTAAATGAATCCACTGGAAGATTTCTCATAGACAAGTGTGATGGTGTCCTTGCCTACTAAGCAAGTTTGGTAAGGAGTGCTGTTTTCAATTACACAATTTGCTGATCTTCTTTTTTGATTCATGCTACTTCATGAAAAAAAGCAGAAGAATGGACAAAGTGATGTTTCAGGCTTCTCACTTTTGCACTTATTTCAACTTTTTTCCTGCTGATTTGTGTTTTTATTTATTAAAATCACCATAAACTGATAGCAGAAGGAAATATCTCCAGTGCAGGTCTGCTCCTTTGCAAAAATGACTGAAGACATGGCTCCTTTGACAAAGAAATCTCTTTTCTCAGGTTTTGTATTCAGGCTTCTTTCAGCCAATGCCCCTTTTTTTGTTGGAAGTTCAGTGGTATGACACCATCTACATTGGTGCTGGCTCAAGCCAAACTTCCACAGCCTTCAGCAGCAGCAGCAGCAGCTTAAGCTCTTTCTGTCCACGTTTGTCCTCCTGCCTCTCATCTTCTGTTCCTAAACTGCCCCCCTCTCTAAGGGGGTCATAGCTGGGAGGCCACATGGCAAGATGATCACATGATGAAAAAGGTCAAAAATAACCTGTTAATTTTAACAGACACCAGTTCTCTGGTCTGGTTCTACTGTGGAAACTTTTGAGGTGGGGAATCTGTGTCTTCTCTTGAGTACAAGAATTAGGAGAAAAGGAAAAGGCTTCAAGTTCCTCTAGGGGAGATTTATATTGCACAGTAGTAAAAACTTCTTCCCCAAAAGGATTTTTAAGCATTGTAACAGGTATCCCAGGGAAAGTGTTGAGTCACTGTCCTCAGAGGTATTTAAAAGACGTGTAGATGTGGCACTTAGGGATATGGTTTAGCAGTGGACCTGGCAGTGTTAGGTTAATGTTTGGACTCTATCATCTTAGATGTCTTTTCCAATCCAAGTCATTCTATGATTCAATGAACAGAGGAGGCATCTGGGAGTAGGAAAAGGCAGATAAAAGTGGGGAGATAACCAGAGTCCACTGAGCAGGTGTTGATGCTAATAGAAATGACCCTTGAAAAAGGCCTTTCTTCTCTGCCTGTCTCTGTGTCTCCACCCCAGTTCTCACAGCCAGTACTCAGGAAAAAAAAATCTTCACATGGCACCTGAATTTCTGAGTAATATTGCATTTGCCTTTGTTCTTTAGTAAAAACAGCTGCTTAACTGTTTTTAGAGCTATTTGAAAAGGGCTGTGAAGAAATCTTCTAAATTAATCTTATATGAGAATGCTTCAAGAGAATCAAATAACAATTAGAAATATGTTAGGGCTGTGTTTGAGTTTCTGTTTAGCTTAATATTATTCTGTAAAGTAGATGCAATACCAGAAAAAACCCCTCTTTTCTTAGCTAAGATCCATAAATATTCATTATATATATTGCAAACATAGGTTTGTATGATTGTATAATCAATACATTTGAAAGAGTATAAGAAATTGTGCTTTTTCTAATAGCAAAATAGTTTCCTTAACCAAATACAGTATGTTATACACACTGTACATGATCAAATGAGCAAATGGGGAATATGATCCAAAGAGTGGGATGCCTGCTAGAAAAATAATCAGACATGAGAGCAACACAAGGAACCAGTCTAGCTGTAGGGAAAATAGGCTAAACAGTGTTTTGGGCAACAGTGACAGCTGAGCGGGTTTGTTACAGCTGTGTTCAAATTGGAAAAGTATTATTTATCTTCTGATAAGTTCACAGAGGGTGTACAAGTGAAATTTACTAAGCCTTATGGCAGCTTTGACTCCTTTTCATAAATGCACACTAACCATTAAAGGAGAATTTAGGGAATAAAATAGAACATTAGTTAATTAGGTGTAGGTGTTTTTCCCATCTTCCACAAAGAGTAATTTCTGAGAGTTGCAAACTTCATTATTACGTGCTGTATTCACATGCTTAAAAGAGGGTGGAAGTGAATGCAATACCCTTATACAGCACAAATAGATTGATAGAAAAATCACCTCCAGACATTCTGTGCAAAATAAACACATTGGTGGACAGTTGTGTTCAATACATCTTCTGAACATAGAATTAATTTCACTGCATAAGTGGGTATGATGGTACAAAACAGGAACACATTTTTGTCAGCCCAAATGCTTTTAATAGTCCAAAAAAAGCCTAATGAAAAAGATTTTGAGTCAAATATTACTTCCTTTAGATCTTCAGCACTAAATAATTATACATTTTAGAAATACTAAAGGAAGATAGTACTAAAAACTTGCTGATGTGAGTGGGAGCTCCCCTATTTGTTTGAAAGGACTCAAGACAACCAGATACTTAACATTTTTGAAGTGTAAGCTGCAGTTCCCACACGCCTTCACTCCTTTATGGACAAGATGCTTTTGAAGAGCATCACCTTCTTTCATCTTATGGATGCCAGTTTTGTCTCCTCCACGCCCTCGACCCCACCTGCCATCTTCAGGGTTTTTGTACTAAAAAGATCAATTGTTAAACCAATATATTCTGAAATGTGTTTAAAGCTGTTAAAACCAAAATGCCCTAGTTGCACTCCATGGCTCACTAGTCATGCTTTTCATACTGTTAAGATGAATCCACTGATGCAACTCCTGGAAGGGTTTGGAATGGTTCAAAATATCATTATTGAGATGGTATTTCTGTCAAGAATTCACTTAATCGAACAAAATGTAGATAAAATTTGACAGATCTGCATAAAATTACTTTGGAAAGTAAGCTACCCATTCTGTGCTGGAAGGAACTGCAGCTCAACAAGGTGTTAGGGAAAAGTATATGACTGCCAAAAAAATAGCTGCTGCTGTTGGACACCAAGAAAGGATAAAGCAGAGAGACAAGGGCTGTTGGTAAAATCCAATTGACTGAAATATTCTGAAATTTAGTATAAATTGTGTGTGAATTAAAGACAGAAATTGACTGTACAGGGAAGAGAGGAGGTCAAGCACTACTCTCTGAGTATTTGTGAGGGTTTAGATCAGTATTTTTCTATAATGGTTAGGTTTTTTGCCCTCTCATACTATTTTAGGACATAGTTCAAATTACAAAATGACTTCTGAAACTGGCATCCGGTCTTTCTGGCTAGAAATATGTATCACCAGCTAACATCTATCAGATAATTCCAAGCTTTTTGTCCCTTCTGATTAATAGTATTGGAATTTTTTTTCATTAAATGATTTTTCACAACAGTAGGAATTATTACTGTGTTTAGAAGCTGGAAGATAGGTAGGTAGATAGATAGTAGTTCTATTGGGTAAGCATATAAGGTTTTTGTGTCACCTTTTGGTTCCTGCGTCTCTACAGCCAGAAACTGATTATTAATACTGCACAGGGAAAAGCTGCTGAATGTTTAAATTTACCCCATCTGATATGGAGAGTCTTGAAAATTGGACTTTTAAAACCCCAGCTGAGTAGCAGAAGACTTTAAACTCCTGTCTTCTCTACACCTCTACCTAAGTATGTAAGTGTCAGGCTTCCTCAGCTGTTTTGGGTCTTCTTTGGTTGGGTTTGGGTTGACTTGTGGTTTGGTGTTTGCTTGTATTCATTTCTTTTTCTGGTATTTTTATTAGGTTTTATTTTTATTAGGTTTTTTGGTTTTGTTTTTTTTTGTTTGTTTGTTTGTTTTAGGATTATTTTGGTTGGTGGATTGGTTGGGTTGATTGGAGGGATTGGTTGTTTTTTTATTTGTTTGTTTGGTTGGTTTGGGGGTTTTTTGTTGTTTTTTTGGGGGGGCTTGTTTTTTGGGGTTTTTTTTTTGTGGGAGGGGTTGGTGGTGGGAAAAATGTCTGGCTTCTGTAGAATTTGCCAAAACAGAAATAGCACGATAAAGTTTCCTCTTGTTTTCTGCAGTCAGGAGAGCTGCCAAAATGAGCTGACACAAGTGCATCACTCTCTTCTCCCTACATATGTCTTGGATCATGAGGCATAGCAGCATTTGAGCTTCAGAATGATGCTTGAAGATCATGCTTCATGGGGACATGAGCATGTAAGTAAGATGACTTAATTTTAGCGCATATGCATGCATATCTTTCCTCCCTTGTGAGCAGTTTTTCATTCAAGGAAATGATTAGGTTCTTATTATTTATACATTGTTTTCCACTGCTTAGGGAGATTTTTCTGTAATCTGCCTCACACTCTGAAGGATTGTAAAATAACTTTCTGTCCATTAAGTAATTTGCTTAATGCAAGAAATAGAGAATGAAAGAAATCGTGTGTACAGGAGGCTCTCTGTTGACTTTTATTCTCTTTAAATTGAGACAACAATCTCTTCTGGCCTCGTTGGTGTTTAAAAGCTTTTGAAGATTATTGGCTGGAAAACAAAAGAAAAGCAGCAACAGGAAAAAAAGAGCCATGCAGTATGTTTTAAGCTAATGGAGCACCCCAGGGAGCTTGTTCTAGAGAAACTCTCCATAAAGGCAGCAGCAGGGATGGGGAAAATCTCTGTCCATCTCCCCCTATTGAGTTGGGCTTACACGATAGATGTTTTGATGATATGCTAAAGAAGGATGCTTTTGACCAATTATGTGATATTAATTCTACATATGACCATAAAGACTCAGATTTATTCCAAAGTAAATGGCTGAATGTAGAAATTTTTTTTCATAATTCATAGCAGACACAATCTTACTACTTTATTCATGTTCTTACTCCTGCAAACCAGTGGAATTTTGTGTTGAGGGAGATAATAGTCGAAAGATTGCAAAATAGGTAACTCGCTCTTACTGCGAGAGGCCTTACTGCCATCACCCTATCCTAATGTACCTCCCTTACTGTCCAAAGTGCAGCTGAACCTTGAGAAAATTACACATAGGGGAGGTGTTATGCCACAGACAGCTCATGCCTTTGTGCAACTGTCTAGTTTCCACATTACACAGCATCTGTCTGGTCTGAGTCCGAGTCATCAACAATCATTTGCATGAACACATATTAAGTTTTTTCAATCAACTCATTATATCCTCATTGTATTAGGATCATAAATGCAATAAAATTTCTTTCAGAATTTTACCATAATATGTTCAATCTGGATGCTATATTTGGAGGTTATTCTCTATAATAGTCATTAAAATGCCCATACAAATAAGAAGACATGAAAATATGCATCAGGATAGAGCTCTTGAGTGTGCAAAATACAGAGTGTATTGTGTTATTTTAGGTGTTCTAAAAGAAAACAGGAAAACAGGATGTATGACAATAAAAGTCATTTGGGAATTTCCAATGGAATATTTTTATCTGCAAATGGAGATTTAATGGGGTTAAGGAATATGCCTTTTCAATGATAATTTCATCAAATTCTCAGATGCTTTCATTTAGATTTAAAATGAATATGATGTTAAGAAACAGCAACAAAGATAGTAATTTAGTCTTAGGATTCTGCTTTCCATAAAATGTCATTAGAAATGGACTTTTAAAAAGGGTAAACCAGAGCAACAGCTCAACACATGCTTTAAAGACTTCAACATCTTTTTCCCAAGTACAGAATAATCAACGAACCAGAGAAAAAGGCAAAGCTGGAATCATAGTCAGAAGCCCGCAGTTATCCTGTGCAACAGGCAAGTATCCTAACTCCACTTACGGGCTTGGTTCCATTCTGTGAGCTAGTTAGCTATTCAAATTATTTTACTGGATTAAATTGTTAGACAACCATTTCCAGAACAGTTCAAAAGGTTACAGTTAAGTCAGTTACTTGCGAAATAAAAGGCTAAGGGTCAAGATTTTAGTTTCAACAAGGAAAAGCAGTGTGACATCAGTAATTTTGGCTGGTTGTTCAAGCCTTTCACCTTCTGAAGTGACTCCTGAAACCCATTTTTTTCTGGTCAATAAGAAAATACTGAAATTTGTAGAAAAGGCTTTTTTGTCCCCTTGCTCAGTTTTCCTGCCTATCCTTAGTTTTCACTAAGAAAAAATATGTGAAAACTCAACATCTCTATATAGAGATAGAGCAGATTTATGAGAGATTTATTTTAGCTTGATAACTGCAAGTACAATGCATGTCTCTGTATTTGTGTGTGTGTGCCTATCTGCAGAACTGAAGCATGTAGGAACTGAAAGGATTATTTTAATGAACAGTTTCTCACATTTACCATTCCTCACAAAACAACCAGACAATGAAATACCATGGAAAGAGAGAGCAGACTGAATAAAGCTTCCATTGTGTTCAATAACAAAAAGTTTAGAGTAGGAACAGTCACAGGAGAAATTCATGTCAAAGAATATAAGAGACACAATAGGTAAAATAGTGAATTGTGCTGATAAGAAAAAATGAAATATCATTTTTCTTGTAGTAAGCAAAAAGCAAGACTGAGACCAAAATCTTGCATGTATTAAGAATCTGGAATAGAGCCTTCCAGCTTTTGGAGACTAATTCTACCATTTACAAGTCTAATTAAATTCTGAAATCCATAAAATATTGGAAAGTTAAAGCCAGTAGCAAATTAGAGCCTGGAAAGTCTTTTAGAAGTGATCTGTATGTTTAACGATAATATAAATAAATATATATATATAATGTTACACAATGTGGAAAACTTTGATCTCTGGATACAATGAGTGCAAGACACTGCCAGTGGACAATCTAGTCACCATGAAACTCTGCACAATTTTGGTCACAGTGTCTGACTGGCTGTTGGCCCCACAAAATTATCTGAGAAATGCACAGAGACTCTCTAAAAGATCTTTCCAGACAAAAATTCTTTCAATCCCTTAGATAAAAATTAGTTAATATGCTGAAAGTTCGCGTCCTGTTCAAATTAATGGGTTTTTTTACCAGAGTAACTGTGGATGTTCTCATTACTCAGATAAAATGTCATCTCTTTTTCAAAGGCTCTTAAACTCTTGAGCGCACTAATATTTCATGACAGCCAGTTCCACAGGTTAATTGCAAACTGTGCAAAAGTATATTGCTTTTCTAGTTCATCAGAACTTTTTGTTCTTGCATTGTTGGAGGATGAATAGAAGCTTCTTATTGACCTTCTGAACAACATTTTTTGTTTTAGCTGAATCAAATATATTTCCTCTGATGTGTTTGTTCAGGAGGTCTTATTGCTGTTTACTTTTTTTAAATTAAGCAGATCAAATCATCTTGATTTCTCCAGTCACTTAGAAATTGCACGTAGTCTGTAACCATTTTCATCGCTCCCGTTTGAAAACTATTTATTTCTTCTTGAAACATAACACAATGACCAAGATTCTGGTACCATTACACTTAATGTAAGTTCTTGACACTTCATTTTTAAGGCCAGATTTTTGCCAGTGGTACAAGTAAGGAGACACTCTTTGCTATTGCTCTTAAAGCATCTTCTAGGACTTTGTTTTGGCTCATCTCTTAGGCCTCTATTCCTTTGCAGGTGTAAGGTGTAATTGTCATTAAGCTTCACCATCACTTTCAGAGTATTTTAGAACCCATCAGTGACTACAAATAAGGTAAAAAATTCCTTCCACTAAACATTATTTTGCAATTCTCAAAATTTCTATGAGTTAATACTCACTGCCCCTATGTTAGTATATTTTTCTGAAGTTTTCTGTGTTTATGTGGGGACTGTGACCTTTTTTTGCCTTTTTTGCCTTTCTTTTTCTCTTTTCACTCAGAAATGTATTTAAAATCTTCCAAATATATTACTTATGCCAAATTTTCTGTTACATCCTTTAGCCAAAGCAAAATTTGCCTAATTACCTAATGGTTGTTTTCATTGAAAAACTGATTCATGCTTAGAAGCCTACACTTTAACGTGCAAACATTTTTTAAATAATAATTTAATAATTTAATAATCTGTATAGTCAACTTTAAGTGAAAATTCATGATGTTTATTTGCAAATACTGCATGGATTTGTACTCATATAACCATACAAGTATGTGAGATTTAATTCTTTTTGGATAAGTGCACTAGCTTTGACTACAGTAGAAATAATTTTCTTTATTTTAGCTCCTACCATGAGGAGGGGTTTTTCCAGGTTGCTGTTGCTCTGTATGGGTGTTCATCAGTTGCCAGCGGTGAGCAACTGATTTTTGTGCCCCTTGTTTCTTTCTGTTTTATTTTGTCTTAGCTCTTCCTCTTTTGAGCATTAAAATCTCTTAACACAACCCATGAGTTTTCTCACTTTTGGTCTTCCTATTCTCTCTCATCCCACTGCAGAGAGAGAGAGAGAGATAGAAGTTGTGTGGCATTTGGCTGCCTACTGGGTTAATCCCCAGCAGCAAGCATTTCAGAAAACCCTATGATCATCAGACTAGTAAACAATAAGTTACAGGTAAAAAATGTGGGAGCCCTGCCTATCACTTGTCATGCAGGGTTGCTTCTTGTTTATGAGATTTTTAGAACCTTCAAGGCATTAAGCAGTCTTCAGAATAACCTGATCAAATAACTGCTGTTTTTGTTTTACAGAAGGAAAGGAGGCAGACATGTTACAGCAAAGATTTTCAAGGGTGAGCCAAAGCATCAATTATTACTGTATCTGAGTGTTAACTCTCTCTGAAATCTACTTTCTTTCATGCATAGAACTTAAGATCTGTCCTCAAAGCCCGAGCCATCCAATATTCACTAATAACTGGAATTTTGGGGCAAATTAGGCCAGCAGACCTGTCACAAGAGTTCTGATCTCCTTGTCCTTGTTTTCATGACCTTGCATGCTATCACAGCGATATGGCCACCATTTTATCAAAAGTTTTCCCAATTTCAAGTGGCTCTTCAGAGAGTTCCTGACTCACCCACAAAGCAGTGAGTGTTACCCAGCCAACCCACTACACTTCCTTCATCTTCACACCCATAGCTCCTCCCACTCTTCTTTTTTTCCACTCTCTTCTCATGTTTCTTGCTCCTTAGTCTTACTCAATCAAGACAAGGAGGTCATCAACGCAATGTGACAACAGCTGCATTTGTATTTATTTAGATAAGTATTTAAAAAGCGGGGTAATCCCATGGGTGCCTTCTGTCTGTTTATAATTTATATATGGACAAAATGTTAGAATACTTTAAATAGCATAAGGTATCATGTAATATAAAAGTTAATAGCCAAAACTGAATGTTCTGTGCTTGTTTTCTTCACAAGTCAGCTGGTTTGCACAATACCACCAAGTTGCCAATTGTACTTTAAAGAAACTGTATAAGACTATCAGCTATTTCAGAAAATATCCTCTGAAATCAATAAGAGATTCTTGAAAAGCAAAGACAGCATATTGCCCTCAGGGTAAATATTCACCTGATAACAATGGTCCCATTATCACTAGGTGCAGCTCTGCTCAAGACTGATGGGGTAGCTCTTACATCAATGAGATGAATTCCACATATTTCCATATCTTTCAGGAAGATATTTCACATATAACTGAGCTGTTGAACTCTCTTCCCGCATTGTAGACAGTGCATACAGGATTGCAAACATAACCTAGCCTTCATTTTCCAGCAGAAAATGTAGTAATGAAGTTTTCAGGAAAAAATTAATTTATTTTGTATACTATAATGTATTCCGAGAGTAAGAGATTTCTTGAGTAATTCATTATACAAGGAGCAGTCACCCAGAACCATATGAAGACAATTTGTTATGTATTTCTGGTAGCTGAATTGCAATCTCAAAATTTTAAAAGTGCCTATAACACTGAAGTTATATATAAGTCTGATCATATGAATTATTTGCATAGTTTTTTAACAACATAACCCCAATTCTCAAATGGTTGCAAAAAGCTTACATTATTAAATTTTAAAGAATTATATGGATTTAATGAAAAATGAAAAGCCAAAAAAATATAAGTTACTAGATTTAATTTAAAGCAAAATCACAGATAGGTTATGCATCTGAAACTTCTATTAGTTGAATATGTTGAATAATACTACCATAAAATCTATGCAACTGCAATGCAAACAATAAAATATGAGCACAAGTTTACTGTTTACTGTTCTGTAGTTAAAATTATTGTTAGCCAAATATACACATAGTGGAAGGAAAGAAGTTCACTCTTCCAAAAATGCATTCTGCTCATTCTCTGAAGCTTCTCATACTTTGTAAAGTCAGAGTTAATATATATTGCACAGATAGAACAGAGGATCAAGGGCAGAATGATCCCAATGCAGCTTTGCCATTGATATACTTCTCCAAATCAAGTAAAAGTTTATACAACCTGTAAGTGACAATGATTTTTGGTGACAAATATACTAGACGGGGGGGGGGGGGGGGGGGGGGGGGGGGAAGTGTGTGAAGGGCAGCATGAATTCTAGGGTAATTTCTTAAGTTTTGAACTTGTTTTCATAATTCAGCAGGAAATTATTAAATACTGTGAAAGGCAAGAGGGCTTATGTTGCACTCTTGCCGCTATAGTTTTAATATCTGAATTGGGACATATTTCAGAGCTACAAGAGAAGAAGGCAGATGGTCTCTGTTTAAGATGTACAGGTAATGTGTGGGTAGCTATGCACATCTTGATCATTCAGGAGCTGGACTTGTATGAACATCTAGACTGAGAATTTGACTGGATTGTATCAAAACCTTCTGCGGCTTGAATACCCATCTTCTCTATCCAGACAAACAAAGCTCAGGGAAAGGGTGATGTATGGGTCTCCTCCACAAAATGGAGCAGAAGTGGAGCTGAAGCGCAAATATAGAGACTCAAAGGATGGAAAGCAGTTCTGGGTCCATCAGCTAACATATGTGCATTATGCATTTAAACATGATGTGTAAAAAAATAACAGATTTTAGTTATTGAATCATCCTGTTCAAGTGATGATGAAGAAATAGGGTGGTCACATTCCCATGCTATCCCAAACAAAGTGTATGTGAAGCAACCAGTCCTCTGCCTCAGGTTATATGGCTCTCTTATGACTATGGCAGTTTTATTCAGGGAGTTCCAGCTAGACCTTAGGCTGATGAAAAAAATCTGGAGAAAAAAGTATGTTTTCAGAAAAATGACTCACCTGATCCTTGACAGTTACACAGCAGAGACATACCATGTGCAGTGATGGAGAACAATACAAAAGCAGATGTGATGATGTTTGTACAACTTCCTGGAAGAGGGTTAAGATGATTATCTGTGAAGCCAAGAAGTGACTGTGAGGCTGAGTCATCAGTGTCAGCTCCTGAACAGAAAGTGTGCCAAGACAGAATTCACCAGAAATATGTTGCCATATTTACTTGAAAGCAGATCAGACAGCCTTGTTGTCTTTGAGGCTGATAATGAAATCTATTGCATCTAGAAAAACTCTGCTGCTGAGGAGCATTCTCAGAACTATTGAAGTTGGAATGGAAAGACAATAGTTAAAACAGGCTTTAATCTTTTTTGAATGATTCTTATCGTAAGGCTGAAAACCAGAATAATATGATTAATACAACTAATTTGACATATAAAATTTTTAGGGACATTACAGTGTGTTAGAGCAAAATGGTAAACAGCGCCTACTATTCCTAAACAACTGTCATTCACTGAAGCAGATTCATCCGAAAATGGTACCAAAGCTGTTGCTTGTGCTGGCATACTGAAGACTGTTTACAGTTTGCTTTGTAGCATTCCAAAAAGCCAAGACATCCTGCAGTGTCACACTGGAAATTCCCTTCAAGGGCTCTCTGGTGCAGGATAGACAGATTGTGTTAATGGTGACTGATCCTGCACAGATTGTTTACCAGGCATCAATACAAATTTAGAAAAGCACTTAGAAAAATCTAAAATTAAAAATGAATAGGACATGGAAGGAAGTAACTGAAGCTGTAACACAATACTCTTGCATGTACAGCACTCTGGTAGCCATTAACTGAAGGAACCAAATAATTCAAGAAAAACTGATGATGCAGTCTTGGAAAGTCTGCAAGACTTGATATGTGAACTGGAAGTCATATGCAACGGTTCTGTGTGGGTATTCTGAGCAATGATCAACCAAAAAAAAAGAGGAAAGAAGTTTCAGATTAACACTATAGCTGACAGAGGAATCACAGTTTATTTCATTTACACATTAATTAACAGCTTATTTCAGTCCTTCTTACACTCTCAGCCAACTTTACAGCTGTTCAGGCTTTTCAAGACTATATATTTATGGCCTGTATCAAAATTTTACTTCTCCAGAACAATTGGTATATGTTTGAGTTGAGTCAGGAAATTTTTCACCTTAAGACAAAGTCAATTTTGGAGTGTGTTCTCATGTCTTTGCATATAGTTAGATTGTGTGGGATGTTAAAACATAATTTATACAGATATCAGTTATTTTTTCATACACTGACAGCCGCAGCTGCATCACCTTACCGTCACTGAGCAAATTCAAGAACATCAAAAGCTCTTACACTTGCAAGTTAGTTCAGGACAGATTGCATTATATTAATAAAACATTTTTTTGTCAAGACTGAAATAAGACTGAACTAAAAAATAAATCTAGGGCCTGAATATTTCCTTTTCTCAGTCAGCCATGGAGACCAAAAAAGTAATGATGATAGTAGAACACAAAGATGGGATCATTTGGGCTTTATCATGCTAAATCTGATTCTATTAGGTCAACTTAGGGTCTGTAATGTTGGTTCAAATCTTCTGGACATTTCATCTGACCTTATCCTACTACCAGCTGTGGAATACTTGCACATGTCTTGGCCAATCTGCATGCACACAGTGCACAACCCGTGCATCTCTATGTGCACCACAGATTTGGGGCTAGGAGGTATCAGGCATGCTCTCATGCAATGCCTGCAAATTGTTATTTCCATGGCTCACAACCCTCATATATAATTTAAAAAACCCAAGTGGCTGATTTGCTGGTAATATTCAGCAGCAGTGGCCTAGCTTCCTTCTTGATTCCGTCTATAGATTTTAGTGATTGCCTGGTTACTTTTCCCATTTCTGCTTTTTTTCCCATTTCTACTTTTCTCCCAAAACTTCAAAGAAATGCAATCTTCATGCTTTTTGATTGAGAAATACATGACTCATATGTGTCTTCATCCAACAAGATGTTATTGCTATGATGACCAATAGCCCACTTGCATTGTAGTTGGGATACAAAAATACTTTTATTTGTCTTTTTTATATGTATATGAATCTTTGACCTATGAGTTCATTCTAATTATAGCTTCCTAGGCTTTATGATATTGAAATTACTCCTAGTTCCTTTGTAATAAAGATATACCAGAAGAAAACTTACTTTTCCTCAAGGAAGCAGATTTCTGATTGACTGAGCTACAACAGTAAAGTCTTTCATTTGATGAGCATTTTGATCTGCACACTTTCCATTCCACTTGAGTAGAGATAGCCTTGAAGGCAAACAAAGATTTCCATAGTAGGTGGTGGCAGATGAAATTTCCAACTGGCTTTCAAAGATGCTTTACACTCTGGATCCTATTTAAACATCAACCAGTGAATATTCTGTGGCAAAACCTGGGGTTCAGTCTTTTCCTCTACCAGTAAAGATACTCATAATAAGTAAGATAAAGCCCCCTGCCCTTTAGTTTGGTTTACTGCCTCATTTGGAGACTTCCTTTAATTATCTCAACCATGACCTGGCTTCCTGCTCGGAAGTGAGAAAACCACATCCTCACTGCAGGCCCTACTAGCTCTGCACCAAAATACTGTGTACAGACTGCAGTAAGGACTCATAGTCCTTTTTGTTATTAAAGCATTGGATATAGTCATAAGGCATTGTTGCTTATTTATTTGCCAACTTCTATGAATGCTGTTTAATATTCTTCATGGCAGGTATCAGTCCCTTAGGTAATATTCTTAATCCACAGCCATAACAGCTACTTCATCCCTGAAGCTGTGACTGGGGGAAAAGAATGCTTTTCACTGCTGTCAAGGCTTTCTCAGGCAACTGAGAGCCTGAGACAGTGCTGGAGATGGAAACTGAGCCACACACTGAAAAAAAGCCAAAGAGACTTGAATAGCTCCTTAGTTAGACAGCATCATCTATTCCATTAGAAATATCACAGGTGATCTTGTAATTAAATATTATGTCATAGACACAAGAGAGCTAAGTGAAAGCTTTGTAGCCAGCTAACTTAGAGCTGTAACTACCTTACTTTGAGAAACTATTTTTTAATATAGTTAATATAGTTGTGTGTAATATATTTTATGAGAATGATGCAAGCAATTAATTTATTAAATCATAATTCTTTACAACTGATATACTGAAAAAAATAAAATATTTAGTTTCGACTTGGAAAAACTTAGCAGCCAGTTTTAAAAGCCATTGAAGGCTTGTATTTCTCAGTTAATAGGAAAGATGAACAGTCAATGCCCATCAGCTTTTCTTGTTTTCTATTAAAAAGGCTATGTTTACATGGATAAGAAATGCCATAGTTATTGGATGCTTCTAACTGACTTGCCTAGAGCACTAGAAGAAATTACTCTGCCTGGAGATGCATTAAAGTTTGCTTTGAAGCCTAATCTAAATTTCACCACTGAATCGTCCATGGAATTGGTTAAACAAAATCTCAGTGCAAGAACCTATTTATTTAGCTAAAATTATTGTGAGGCACAGAGAAATACAACTTGTGGTCTTCTCCACTTCTAGTTGTTCAGATACAAAAGGCATTGTACTACATGAAAAACCACACTTGAAGTCTTACCAAATAGTTAATTAATATATATATATACTTCATAACATACATATTTATATATATTTTTCTGTGCAATGGTTGCCATTGTCAAATAAATTAAAGGATATTAAAAAATTGAATAATACATTCAAATATCAGATAAGTGAGATTTGTGCAGGCCACCCAAATCTGCAACTTCTGATCTTTGTAAGTTTGGCTGAAGGCTAGTTAGGTTCATTATTCACAGCATGTATCTTTGTGAGTCCTCAGTAATCAGAATGCAATGATGGCAGAAGCCTGGAACCCAACCCATTAAGGATGGTGAATATTCTTTCAGAGATGAGGTGCTATTAATCTTTAATTTATCATGGGTTTACAGCCTGCCTATAAGAAATACCTCAGGTCCTTTTAGATAAGTGTATAGTGATTTCCAGAAGAAATTACTTAGATTACAATATCTAATTGTAATTTATTTGATTTTATGAATTTGAGAGTCCTTTTTTGCAGTGCATAAAGATTGCTGTGTTTTAGAGAATACAGCTCAACATTTCACATCAAGGCTAACATCTTTTTTACCTTAAACACAACACAAACATAAAATGGTCTCTCAGGGTTTGCTTATGATGACAGAAAGCCAGTAGTTAGGCTAGTGATTTTCTGCTTGAGGCAGTGCAAGCACTTGTCAGTGAAATGTTCTAAGGGGACCTTTTCACAACCTGACTCCACTGGTTCACAGGCTCTCACAGGCGCAAGGCCAACTCCACACCATTTGATCATGAGCATACAGTGCATGTGACTGGGAAAAAAAATTCAAAGAGCTCTTTCAGTGAACATTTGGGTCAGAACTTTTATTATATAAATAGGCACCTGCTGCACAGAGCCGTGGCAGTGAGCATGTAGGCATATGCTGCTATTCCAGCATCTCTTCTAGGGGAATCTCTGATTTGTCCCCATACCTGGCTTCATGGAAGACACTGCCACTGTTTTAAACTTTACATGTCTTCTTTCTTCTTCCTAAACAAGTTTAGTCAATGTTTTCCTCCTAGAGCTGGAACATCTAATACAAATTATAAAGGCAAAGATCCTACAAACACTTTGGTGAAAATGATGGCAGCATTCCAGGTAAATATTCAAAAGACAGAAATAGAATGAAAAACTTCAGACATTGACTCACTTCTTGTGCTGTGGATATGATCTTGCCACATTGCAGCTTGTGTTGGTTCACCTTACCCTACCCTACCCTGTTGGTCCCCTTTCCCTACAGGGTTTATTTTATTCTCCATGATTCATGGACAATTGACTGGACAGGTCATAATGTGACATTCATTATTTAGTGAATAGTATTGAAAAATAATTCAACTTCTGTATTATTGACTCAATCAAAAATTTTGACTCTTTATAATCACAATGGTCAGTCGAATCAACATTGCTAGTGGGAAAATCCATGACCATTAGTACCCAAAAATGTCTGCAGAATGTTTTAAAGTAATTTATCATGCATATAAAGTAACCATTATTCTAAAATAATTAACTTAGTCCTCAACCATTGAACAACAATCAGAGATAGAAAACACACAAACCACAGGCCCATTTAGCAGATTGTTTCCTATTTTCTTCAGGATTTAACTCCCTGAATTCTAGTGCACATGAAGAATCTAGCAGAAAAATCAGTCTGTCCGTGCTCCATCACTAACAGAGTATGTGCCTCAGGGACATTTCTATCTTGGCTACCTCTCTCTATTGTGTCTTCGTCATGTCCAGGTGATGGCATGAGACTTTAATTCAGAATTAGCTTTGCAAGGTGCAGAAATGGCAACATATTGTACTTTGAAAAGTTGTACATCTTTGGCATTCAAAACAAACTCTGCACTTCTCTCCCTGGTTCACTCTCAGAATCAGTCTTAAAGGTACAGAACTTAATGTACAGCACAAACAGAATGAACGATTGGGGATAAAAACATCATAAAGTCACCCTAGGACACATCTCTATTGAAAGAGTAACATTTCAGAATAACATGTCTCTGGATTTGAAGGCAGAGTTAACAAATTAATCATTGGCTGCTCATCCTTTGATCATTTTGGGTGCTGTTTGTTGTTTTGGGCTTTTTGGGGTTTTTTGTTGTTTTTTTTTTCTTTCTTAGATATCCTCCATTCAATGAAATGGAAAGGGGGAGTCATGGGTTTATATTTTTCAGTTTTCATAACAAAGCTCTAAAGACACTTGAGACTGATGCTGACTGAGATTTGTGCAGCAGCAGCAGTCTCCCTCCAGAGCTAAACCTGAATCAGGGTTTCTGGTCTTTCAGGGTTGATTTTGTTATTCAAGGCTGGGGGCTGAGCACTTTGGCCCATAACCACCATTGCTGCTCCCACACTTTTTGAATACATTTCTGATGCCCTCCACACAAACTCCCAAAGCCTCAGCTTGTTTTATCCCCCCTTTACTAAGTAAATGTCTCTCACTCAGCTGCCCTCTACTCATCAGGCAGATAGAGACTAAAAATGTAAATTCTTTTTAAATCAAGAGTCAGGTTATCAGGAAACAGTTAATAGTCAAAAACCTATGAGTTAGCAAACAGGTAACAAAAACTGCTCACCACAGATACCCCCAGAAACTACCAAAAGCAACCAAAATTCTCACAAAGAAATCTATTTTACTGGTTGCCATCAGGCTAAGTCAGTTTCATTATATCTTAGCAAGAACTTAGTTCAAATATAGCAATAGGAAAGAAATGTACAGAAGTAACCATATATATATTTTGCCTAAGAAGAGAGTACATTCAGGAGTAACCAATGTATCATATGTGCTCAGATAACCTTTTTCTACTCCAGAACAATCACCAGTAAATACAGAAAAACATCACATGATGAAATACATTAGTAAAATTTATAACTAGCTTCTTCAGTAAAGTGCAGCTTGAACTTGCACTAACTTTGAAATTTTGTGAGCAGGAGACAGTCTATAAAGTATGAACAGCTTGCATAATATGTAAGTAGCAAATATTCCCATGAAAATTAACTGACCCATGAGAATTATGAACACAATCACATATTTTTAGTTTTGTCAAAGGTAAATGGTATACTGTTTTTCTGACTATTCACACAGCTGGCAGCAGGAGAACAGTTAGACATCCCTAACATACTTACATTTTACTAAAAATTTTGTAAAGAGAAACCATCTTAGTAGGTGAGTTTTCCAGAGATGTTGAGTATGTGTGTGTACCAGTATCAAGTTCCTTGTGTGGATTTATTTTTGCACCTTGGTATTTTTGCACACATATGCTGGTCTAGGCCTGTTGTGCATGCAGTCTTCCCAACAGCATGCCAAGATACAGAAATACTGACTAGCCATGGGCCTTATATGATGTTCATGCAGCCCATTGGCACTAGATAGCAGCCCCTTTGAAAGCAGTCTGGTGATTCTGAGGTTCTTGACAGACTAGCTAGTAAATGCTAAATGTGTGATTTTTTAGTAATCTCATATAAACCAAATAATATTACATCCACATAAAACTGCAGTAATGCACTAGCTAATTAAGCCCTTTGAACGATTAAACCATATTTATAGATCTTCTAACTCAAAGAGATCCTACCTGGCAGATCAATGCTAGTGTTAAATAAGTTATTAGCCTCTTCAAAGATTGCACACAAGGTCAGTGAATTGTGATGGTGGAACATTTTAATGAGCTGAACACTTGACCTATGGGAAAAGAACTGACAACAATTCACTTGGGTGGAGAAGCTCTGCATGTCTGAAAAACATCACATTGTCTTTCTAGACCTTGATTTCTCAATCAATAAAATGGAAACAATAATTATGTAACACAAAAAAATCCCACTGAAGTTAAGTGTTAGCACATGTAGAAGGTTTGTAATGTTGTTATAACACATAAAAAATGTGTTATTAAGATTACATTTTGTTCTCACATTATTACACCAAGAATTTATTTTGCAACTATTCTCACCCTACAACATACTATGGTTAAAAGAAATGCTAGAAAATCAAAAGAATTATGTTTCTGCTGAAGTGAATCTGACACACTTCCAAAGGTTGATAAGGAATTTTTCAGGTCCTTCCTGGAGTCTTTTAGGGTCTCAAATCTTACTTTCCCTTCCTATCTGTTTGGCACTCAACATGATAGTATTGTTAATCACCTATTTGGCATTAACAGTGAATGATAAAGATCTGTGATAAGGATAAGTCCTTTTATTCATACAAAAAACCAAATCCAACTCAGAAAAAAGAAACTGAAATCTTTGCCAGCCCAGGACAGTATCATCAGTGGGATTACGTCACTAATATTTCAACCTGAATTGGAATTACCTTCATTGGTCCTAACATATCTGTCATCTATGTTCTAAAACTTATTAGAAAAAATCTAATTGCATTTTCAACTTTGTTATTGGACCCCTGACTTTAAGTTATAGAGGTGGAACCATTCCTCACTTCACACATGGTATGTAACATCTGTTAGAAGATGGCATTAAACATGCTTCTGTATCATGGCTTAGGCTTGATCAGCTCTTTGATTTTCTTATTTCAAATCCTAGAGCTATTATATTAACAAAATCTAGCTTTTGTTCTTTTCTGTCACTGCCTAGTTTTTCCTAAATTTTCTATAATATGGTTTGTTGGGGGAAAAGCTTAGCTAACCATTCATATACTTGAATTGAGAATTCAGCGTGATTGCCCTGTGAGTGTGTGCCTGGAGGGAAGCAAAAATAGGGTTGTTACATGGAAAGATGAAGTGATTGAATTCAGTGCCTGAGGCCACAAACCTCATTTTCATGACTGTTAATATGTAGAACTAACTGAAAGTGAACTTGTGAGCTAGTGCATGCTTCTATTCTTGTTCCATAAAAACTAACATTATGTGTTCTACCTGGGAGATTTATTTTCACTCTTGCAAAAAAGAATGTCACTGATCTAAGCCTACAGTCTGGAACATGATCAAATGATCTACTGCTACAAGAAGCTAATGAACCAATAGTTTGAAATTTTATCTAATGTACTTCTCAATGCCATGGATATCCATTAAAGGCACACTGTTCAAACCCTTGAAATGTTATTTGGGATCCCAACACTAATGGCACAATGGCTGAAGGTGTTCGCAGAACCAAAGAGGAATTGAATGTGGTCTCATCATGAACATAGCTCGAAATTGTGTTCAGCCTTGATACTGTCACGGTAACTCCTGTTATGGATGAACCTTTGTTAGTATTAGTCTAGAGATAAGTACTGTCAGGGCATTCAAGCACCACTGAATTGTAGAGAGTTGTCATTTATAGACATTGCTTGTGTGGTATTTCTAATAACTAATGTAAACTCCAAGCTCCTGCTACTGATACTTACCACATACAAAAAAGTTCATCACATGTTGCATCAGAGCTTTGTTCAAAAATTCAGTCTACCTCTGACTTTCAAAATAAGTTGGCCACATCACAACAGTGATGCCTGGCCATTTTGCCAGGCTTCAGTATATTACTAATGACTGACTGCTGGGCTCAAGCTTCTTTTATGTGTCAGTTTGACAATGGTTTCTTAACAACACAGTGGGAGGTCTTCAGTGAGACAGCCTCCCAGACACTCCTACATCAATAGGTGTCATCTTCTCGAGTCCTGACTATAAAACGTGATAGATGGCATGAGCAATAATAGATCAAGCAGGCCTGGGCTATGGCAGCATGTCAATTGACTTGAACAAGATACAGCTAAAAGTAAATGTGTGCTTGACAATACTCAAAAGCTTTCTTGTTTTGTCCCTTTCTAAGAATTTGTGGGGGAAAAAAAAACAAAAAAAAAAAACCCTGTATCTACTTGTGCAAATGAGGTGGGAACTGGTAGAGCAAAACTTAGCTATTTGGATTTGGAAATTTCAGGTCTGTTGGTTTCAGGGATACCAGTTTGTCATGTCTAGAGGCACAGGACAGCTATGATTCACTTAGAATAGGAAACATTGGCTACTTTTAAAGTATCTCTTAAGCATCACCTCATTACCACAGATCCCTGCCAGTGGAAAATATTGTTTTGCCTTGTTTTGTTTTGGCTTTCTGGGTTGCTGCAGTGATAGGGTAGCCCAGAAGTTAACAAAAGCTTATTTCTCTACCTCCAGGGAGGTTGTGGGCTTACCATTTCTAAAAGTGTTCAAGAGGTGTCTAGATGTCCCACCTGGGGATATGGTTTAGGGGTGTTAATGGTGACACTGAGTTGATGGTTGGACTAAATGACCTTGAAGGTCTCTTCCAAACTTGATAGCTCTTTGGAAAGTACCTACAAAAGAAGAAAATGTGAGTGATAATCTAGGGCCAGTTCTGTAATGAAACCTGTTTGTGCCAATGTATTCCCAACCTGATTCTAGAATACTATTTTAAAATTATCTATCTCTTGTGGAACTATTGGATTTACGAACTAGTGGAGGTAATTTTAAATCAGCAAGTAATATGAGTCAGTGCACAGCAGAAAATAGGTAGGAAGCACCACTGGAAGAATGGAGTTGTTCTGGAGCAACACATATTCATTTACAAATACTCAGATGTAAAACAGAGGAATTTTTGTACTTTAGAAAAAAAAACTTCAAAAACAAGTTATCATACTATTTGTTCTGTTTGCTTCTATCTGAAAACAATAACATTGTTTATCAAAACTAGGGTCTTACCTCATTTCTCTCAGTATAAATCTTCTCATATGATCATGATGGCTGTTTTACCATCTCTGTGGAGAAGTCTCACCTAGTTTAGCAGCTGATTTTAATCTCAACATGAAGTATGGATTAAAAAGTGAATTATGGAATGGAATGATTGACACAGCAAGCAATATGGTATTAGAAAGAGGGATTTGAAAGCATTATTAAAGAATGCAATGAATAAGTGTGAACATGATGATTAATAGTATAATGTATCAGAGGAGAGAAAAATTGTTAGCATAGTAGGAAGGGAAAACCCTGACCAGATTGTCAGCTCGTGTAAACTGCCTAAACCCAAAGGAAATTAGGGAAACTCTGACAGTTTATAGCAGCCAGGAATCTGGCCCCAGGAGAAATAGACTGAAATTAGGAAAAAAATTAAACTTTAGCTAAGTATCTGAATAAGAATCCTGACAGCACAATCCCTTTAACTGAGAAACAGTCTCCAATGGGAAATGCTGAATATCTGGAACTAGACTAGGCAAAGCATTGAAAAAAAATGCCGTGAGGACAAATTTGTACTGGAGAGGAGACGAATTAGACAGCCAAATAGGTCATTTTCACACATTCTATTAATTACTTAAAACTGATTGTATAAAGAAAAGAAAGACCTTGGCAATGTTTTTGCTAATTATAGCTGTCCACTGGCCCTGAGACAGTGTTCAATGTCATACCCAGATGGAAACCTTCCCTTGCTCAGGATATGGCATATATCATCTTCAGCTGGATGTAATATTTATTATGATTGTCTTTTTTTCCCCTGCATATAATGGGAAATAATGAGAATTCAAAGCTATTAAATAGGGATGTTTCTGTGGGTGTCAATGGGATTTGAAAGTTGGACCATGAAATAGATTTTTTTTTTTTTTGTTTCCCTATGATGGTGTTGTTGTACTGGAGTCATGTCAGGCATAAGAAACAGAAGGCATGCTCATCTTAAGTTGTAACTGAGAATGTCCCTTCTTTAAATTAAAAAGGGAAGTCTAGGCTTTAAATGAGAAAAATACAACATCAGGCTCCAAAAAGCCACTTTCATTTTTGTATAAATATGTAACCATCATTTGTTTAACTCACACCAAGCTATCAAATTTTGTGGTGGGCTATAAACTTGTTGAGTCATTAGCCTGGCTGCTTAATGGAGGAAAACTAAATTTCTGTTCCTGCATAATGACACTTATTCACTGTAGACATTTGCATCACTTGGAAACGATAAAACCTCATCCTTCATAATGAAGTTCTGAGCTGACAAAGAGGAAAATATAGTGTTGTGGGACAACTATGAATATAAAACAAGCTTAATAAAGAAGTAGTGACAAATTATATTATGCAAAATGCAATGCAATAAAAAAATGTTACTAACTCATTGGAAATGTCATAAATAAACTAAATAGTTTTTAACTGTCAAAGTCCTGAAAAATATATTCCTTAAAAAAAAGCGAGGTACAGAGTAGATGCCAGTTTAATTGCCACCATATTTTGACAAGCATGGAGAACCTTGTATCCAGTTTATTTTCTGAATTCAACTCACTTTCCTAAAATGAAATTATGGGGGGAGCAATACTATTCTGCTTTTTCAACTCAGTGGATCCCCATCAAAACCAAACTGCTTCAGCCATTTTTAAGTATTGATGTTTTCCATTTCAGATCAACATTTACAATTTGCATTACAATCTCAGGAAAACTGATCCTTATAAAGCAAAGAGAATTTCTAATGTGGATGTTCAGTAAAATCATGTACTGCCTTCTTAAAATCAATTTTATTTTTTTTAACAAGTAAATACACTGTCTGTTATATCTCTGTGGGTCAGTAAGTGCATGAAATCCCACTAGGACAGCTCCTTGTAATATATAAGTCTTTGTCCAGTTTGTGTGTCCAAATTACTGACTTCACTCTTCCAAAAATTTCATTTTACAGAAAGGAAAAAGACACTAACATTTCAAGAATTGTTGGAGGCTCAAATAATGACTTAGATTCTATTTCTGATGAGGTTTCAATGATTCCAATAGTCCCAGTGACTTGAATAGATGCAGCTTTGGGGCTTGCATAACCAGAAGCATTTCTATTCATGAAAACAGTTGCAAAATTAACTGCTAGTGTGATCAGATCCTCACTTCAATGGAGATTTCCCTGCTGACATTGGCACTTGTTTAATTATGTGCTGCTCATACTTTTAAATGTAAAATGTTCAAGATGCTTGAACCAGTTACTATGTATTCTGGAGTATGAGGCTGGTAGGGACAAATGATACATTTAATGTACTGCTAAGAGATCTACTGAAAATCATATTGCCTTGAAAATACAAAATTTGCCATGTTTTGTTAATGATTTTGATTTATTTAGTTTTGATATGAATGACAGGCATCAAAAGTTGGAAATCCTACTTTGTCTTTAATAAGTGAGGAAAGTAGGGGAAATGCATTTCAATTTTGCCTTCTGTTTTTCAGAGAAAATAGTACTCATGTCTTCACACAAACACAGAGGAGTTTCATCCTAGATCAAGCACACATGAAAAAATTTGAGCTATTTTCAAAGTATTTTCAAAGGAACATGGGGATTTTTACCCTTTGGTTGTTAGTATAGTGCTTCATTTTGGAAACACAAAACTCAAAGTAAGCAGTTTTTAACATGCTTGTGAGCCTAGTGTGACTTTTCCTTTTATCCTTTCACGTTTGGAGCTGGCTATACAATGTTTTCCATTATGCAAGGGGATTTGGAGTCACTCCGTCGGCTGTGCTCTCTTTGGTCATGTCCAATAACTGATGTTTCCAATAACTCATTTGAATTTCCAGCTCTCCTGGGCAAGGCACCAGTCATTGTGATTATCTCTAAGGCTTGTAAATCTTCTCTCATTTTGAAAGTGCTTCGTTTAGCACATTTAAGGCACAAATAAGCATTTACAAAACAAAAATTAAGTGATTTTTATGCCTGAAATGTGACTGCAGAGATTCCATCAGAGAAGAAGAGGATCCAAATTGGACACAATTTGGCTGCTGGCAAATGAGGAAAACTTTCCTGCCCTGCTGTTTTTGCCTTTTAATAATATGGAGATGAACCTCGTGTTTGTTAAATTTTTCTAATTCATGTTATAACACTAACTTCCACTTCTATCTAGGGACTCTCCTTCTGTCCAATGCCAAAAAAGTGAACTACTCCAATCTGATAAGAACTATGCTAGAGAACAGAAGGATTAATTGCATTTTTCCCAGATCATAGTCCTTGGACCTTTTGTGGAGGCCATAATTAGAGCAGTCTGCAGACACACTCCATGGCCAAATAGGATACATTATAGTATTTAGATGGCTGTAAAATCATCTTGCATAGCTGTTGCTTGGTCAAGGATCTATTATAAAACTTGAAATAAGAAAAAGGGCTTGAAGATACTTCCCAAAATGCTAAATGAAGTGGAAGGAGATTAGCTGCAACAAACTATCCTCTAATTTGCTAGACATGCAAGACCTGTTTGATCTAAGTCAAAAGCTTGCAACTGGCTGCCTATAAGCACAAAAAACTTCTGTCATTGTTTGCAGGTCTCAGTTTTTACTCTTGCTTTTTGATGTTGTATTTTTCACTGGTGGAAAGAGCAACAGATTGAGAGAGTGACAAGTTTCATTAAAAGTGCTCAGACATTACAGGTTTAGAGCTGATTCAACAGATAATTTCAGTACAGGTTCCTCACTAATTCTCAAAAACTTCTTGCTCAATTCTGATTGTCTTCCCACAAAGAGATTTTAATCTGTTGAATAGATATTTCAGGCAGAAATATATTCACTTTTGTAGATGTCAGAAGTGGCAGCTCCAAAAACGTAGTTAGGAGGCCTGGTTTTGCTTTTTGCTTAACTCACTTTGCCTGTGCTGCAGTGTTGTCCCAGACTGACTTATTTAAGGACTTCAGTGTCAGTGAACCACAGTTGTAGAAGCTGATACCAAGCTTCTTTTGCCAGAAGTTTCAATATGCTTTTAGTGGTTTTATTTCCTATTTTTTGTGCATCACAGGGGTTATTGATTAGAGAATATTGGGGGTTCTCCTCATAGCTGGTGATATTTTTTGCTCATGGGTTCTGTGGGATGTGTCTCAAATTTCCTTCTCAGTCCTGAAGTTCACAGTGGAAACAAGAGTAAGTGTATCAGTGTGACTTCCAGACTTTCTCATTATTCAGCAAGAAATTAATATTTGGAAATCAGTCCTCTGAAGAGGCCTTCTTTTTGCCTGCATTAACCTTTAAGTCATACTAATATTACAACATTACATTATATAATTTGCTTGTGTTTCAGTCATCTGGAAAGGCCTATGGTTATGCTCATCTATACCCGAATGACAGAAGTACAAACTGTACCAACTGTGCTGGCAAGAAGGTGTCATTTTTGTGTTTTTAGGAACACTCTGGACTTAAGCCTTTACATCTGCTGATCATCCACATCTCCCATTTCATTTTGTAATTTACTGTCTCTTTACAGAATGTTTAATCTATATAAAGGCACAGATTTTATGCCAGCATTTGACATGTCAGTCTTTTTTGTATGCCTCTTCTTTTCTCTCAGACTAAAATCAACTTGATTTGGCTTTTCTCTATATAGTGAATATTTTTTCACAAATAGAAAAAAACCCACAAAATTAACCCACTAAAAAGACTAATTTCTGAATAAATCCTGCTGTGAGAAGGAAGTTATATTCATTTGAGCATTACTTGGTGATAGCCATCAGTTTGGTTATGAGAGCACTCTCTCAGTGTACAGCACCAATTCAAGGTTGTTTTTCTTTGAATAAGCTCTGAAGTAGATATCACTGGGTTCTATGCATTGCTTCTACCCTTTAGTTATGATTAGAAAGACAGTGGTAATTTACTCTACTGTGACTGCTATTCAAGCTCACAGATTATCTTCTCTTCCCTCTGGATCAATGTAGATAAAGGATCTTCTCTTTGTGCTTCTGGACTGCAGTTCTGTTGCCCACATGTCATACTAAAACAGTAAACCCATGACATGTCTGTGGTTCCATTTCCTCCAGTCAAAGGAAGCTACTTAGAGAAAGTCCGAAGAAATTCTATAAATTAAGCTTGTTATTCCATGTCCTCAATATAATGAATTTGGAGGAGAAAATAAATAATGCGTAAACAGCTCTGCACGAACACACTCTAGTACTTCTCCCTTGCCTGATAAGTAGCCTTTACTTAGCTCAAGCACCCTTAAGTCTGTTGTTGAGTGAGAGAAGACTGCAGCACCTCCTTCACTTAGGGCTTGCCTTGTCAGAAGCTGTGGATAGCAGGTTTGGGCTGCTCCCATAAGTCTGGCATAGCCTGAGCCTACCCTCTATTGGCATTAGACAGTTGAACATCACAGGATTAAGTATATAAAATGTGGATATGAAGTGCACATGTAAGGCCTCAGTGAGCAACACACACAGGCACTCCTTTAGGAGAGGCTCATATAAGCAATGCCTTCACAAGCTTAGGCTATGCCAAAAAAAAAGAAGCCAAAAACCTGACTTATAGATTGTTTAAAGGAAAAAGAAAGGAAAAAAAAAAAGCAAAAATTGTATCTCCTTCCCTTTTCCTCAGGCTATATGCCAGTGGATCCTTTCATCCCTCTATGTCCTCATGCAATCTGTCATAGTATATCCTGGTATTATTGCTAATTTTTATGCGCTGTAAAGGTGATATTTTACTATTTCTGTTCATGTTCATGACTTTAGACATAACCTGTGAAATGAAGAATTAGCAAGGTTAGTCAGCGTGTTACAATTCAGGTGCTACAGTATTTGCAAAAGAATATGCAATCAAAGAACGTCAACAAAACATAATTGACATCACCCATTGCATCTCATTGAATCAAGAATTATCCTCTGATTGATGCACAGTGATATGCAATCACTTGTAATTGATTGGAATTCACTCAGAATAGAATGACACGTTGAGTAATTGCTACTGAGAAATAATGACTGGTTGAAGCAAAGAGGATGGGCTTCAACCAGGCCATATATTCTGGATTTATCTCCTTCAAAAATTTATGAAAATCTTAGTTTGCAGCTTGTTGTTTCTGTACACTGGACTTCAAAAGTTGTATATTAGCCTTGCTTTCAGAATTCATTACATAGAAGTTTATTATATCTTGAGGTTAGTAAATGAAAAAACTAGATGAGATGTTTTAAATGCTTTGAATCTTGAACAGTCAGAGAGCATGAAATATTGATGCATGTCCTTAGAAAAACCTTTTTTGTGTGTTCAAAATTCATAAGTCAGTTTTTTCTAATAGGTAGAGTATATTTATCGCAATCATTTTATACTTGGTTTTAGCAGAAAAATATTAATTCACTGAAATCAATGAGTTTACTCTTTCCTAATGTAATCTTTTGAATCACCTGCAGTTTCATAGAAAGTTTGGGAGAGATAGATGCTGTAGTTAAGCAATACAGGGTCAAACCCTTTGTTAGTATCTCTGGTGAATTAATTTTCTCTTCACATGACTTATAACAGTCAAATCTCAAATCTCAACAGGTTTCAGACAACATATGGCAAAGTACTGAGCCAAAAGATAGAAATTTAATTTGTTTTTACTTTATTTTGCATAATATGACATATATATAATATCATATTTACTTCTTTTATTTTTACCACAATCAATTTGTAGCAAATTTCCATTTCAGATACCCTTACTATATGTGTACATAAGGCAATTTTACCACAAAAACTCACATAACTTTACTGCATTGTTCTAATATTTGTTTAGCCCACATAACATAGATTGATCCAATACTCGCTTGCACAGAGTTCTAATATATTAAGCAACCTATAATAATCTAAATAAGCATAAAAAATCCACAAGAGAGAGATTTCCTTTATTTTCAATTAAAAAAAATGCTTTTTAAAATAACACCTGACCAAATGGTAAAAATCCCACAATTTTTATAATTAAAAAACTCCACATGCACTCTGTGGAGTTCACTCCGTGACGCACTTTCAAGTGCCTCACCTTCCATGTTCTGAGTTTAAAGCTTACAGAAAGAGAGGTTGGCCCAAAATACACAAGTTCCTGACCAGCAACCTCTAACAAACTCACAAATAGCTTGCCTTTTTGTCATGTTCCCCACTGCAAGGCCAACATTCTCCTTTTTTGTATACTGGCAATGAACACTCAAAATCTAAAAATCTCACAAGTTTCTATGAAAATGCCAGTAGAAAAATTACACTCTTCCGAAGCTGGAGACATTACAGGGACTGAGATCAAGAGATAATACTGAGAAAGAGATCAGACTGCGTTGCAGTTGCACACTGAATAGGTTTGGCACACGTGAACCCCTTTAAATTCTTTCCTGCAACAGACAGCTTGAATGGACCAGAAGAGGAATGTGAAGATGAATTCCCAGACAACACAATTCACTTCTTTGATTACCTCCTTTTTTCCCCTGTAGAGATGAGTTTGATGTGGGCTGAGAGAAAACAAAGGGCCAAACACATCAGTTCTGCCTCTAAAAGCAAAATGCTAAGGTTTCTAGGAAAGGCACTCATTTTCACACATTGAGGACAAGGGTGGCTGGTGCACCAAAGAACAAAGAGAGGAGCAGGGAACACACAGAAGTCTCCTGTAGAAGGTGCTTTTGAGGAGGTTTAGTCCTTTGAAGACTGGTGCAAGAGAACAGCTTGCCAATATTTCCTGCTATAACTAAGTTATGGACTATCCAGCAGTACTGAGATGCAATTTATTGTAGTCTAACAATTTTTGCCCTCCTTGTACCAAGAAAAATTCTCCAAAGAGCAGAAAGACATTTTAACTGGTATTTTTTCTGTATTTCTTAGAGTTTATGGGTCCTGTGGTTTATTATTACTAGTTATTTGATGGCTAGCATGTGCTAAAAGGAGTTCTCTGTTTCCTAACGTCACATTCAGACATTTTTGGCTACTACTATAATTCGAGTCAACACACTCATGCAAAATTTTTATCCATAGGTTGAGGTTTTTGTTTTTAAAATGAAGGATTAATGCTACTTGTTTTGAAAACTTGTGGAAAGTCTACAGCATAAAGTAGTGGGGCCTTATATTGTGATATATAATCGCATGTGGAAAACTGGAATCGTGGTGGTACCAGGCCTCAGTAAATTGCAAAGACAACAACTACCATTTGTACTGGCATATAAGCACATAAATTTACTTTCAAGCTGATAGTGTATTTTAAACAACACCATGGACAATAAAATAGTTTCTGCCACTTTATGAAGCTGATAAGAACGTATAGTAAAATTTGTCGTTGTGAAGAGCTCATGCTCCTGAACACTGGGTGTGTGGTAAGGTTTTATGTGCTGTCCCAAAGGAGGAGGCACTGATTGAACCAAATGACTGTGACAGCTGTGAGACATTCAAGTTCCAAAGTTTTATAACTGGAGAGAAACAAGAGTTTTTATGGAGCTGAGGTTTTCAGTTCATCTGTGAATCTACCCTTTAAGATTTTAACATGAATTGTTCATTGACACCCTTATTATCAGATATTTTCTCATGCTGTATGTAGCATTATTAAATCTCTAACATCCTATTCATGTAGAGCAGGCACTGGCTCTTACCTTGTTCCTCATTAATGCCAGCTCCTTCTAGCACAGGCTTTGAATGCATTGTGCTTACAGTTCTATATACTACATCTGTAACTGTTGAGATACAGATCTCTGAAAATACTAAGACAAGGCATGTTTTGGGTTTTTTTGTTAATCCTAAGAATCAACTAGTGCTAATTTCAGATTATAGGACAATTTCTGTGGAGGCATCAGAGCCAAAGAACATTGTATAAAACAAATTCACTGGTGACATTTATCAATATTTTGGAAATCAATTTTTTAAAAAATGTATTACTTATTTTCAAATTGTATATGACTGTGTATTGTATATTTTATAAGTGAAAGTAAGTATTCATTTATGGTGTATTTTTCCCACTTGTTTGCTTGCTTCTTTGTACACTTGGACATTGGAGCACATAAAAAATATTCTCTCAGTTGATTTGATTTAGAAGCTTACATGGTTTCAAGAAGAGAATGGATGAATTTAGGGTTATTAGACATATGTTATAAGTAACACTGATCTTTGAGAGCCCTAAGTTTAAGAAGATTGAAGTGTTAATGAATCATATCTGTCTACACCAATCTCATTCTCCTCCTATATTGGAACAGGATGTGGGACTAAATGTAGTTGTGACCTGATCTACTCTGACCCATCCCATATGTATTTAGATCATCTTCTGATCTCCAACAACCCAGTAGTTTTATAGCCCACAGAAACACTGTTCATGTTACTTTTCTTTCTACACCAAAATTGTTGAGATGTAAAGCAAGAAAAAGCTTTAGAGGAATGAGTCATGAAATATAAGGGCAGCATGGTCAAAGAAGTATTTGTGTACATAAAAATATTTGTAAATCAAAAAATTTCTTTTTTCTAAAAATCTACCAAATTGGCAAGCCAAAGAGAAGAAATGAGAAGGAAGGAGAAAGAATCATAATAGATTAGTAGTACTAAACCCAAAGATTGATCTCAGTTTCCTTCATTCTCTACAAATCATTGAGAAGTCTTCAGGCTTTCTAAATTTTAAATAAATTTATACTGTGGGTACATAGGAAAAGAGTATCTGTAATGTAGTATACTTGTACCTTCTTACCACCATATACTTCACCTTTTTAGGATCAAGATAGTGCAATGCAGAAGGTATCTGAACAAATCATAAGGTATGCTAACATTAGCAAAATGTTGTTAATTCAATGCAATATACCAAAAAGAAGCCCCCAGCTTTGAATTTAGTCAGCAGATGTTGTCAATTCCTGCCATTTCATTTCTTCCTTTGCACATTATCACCAGCGTTTTGAAGGACTGTGCAAACATGTAATTCCCATAAATCCAGACTACCCTAAGAGTCTCCCTCCAGTGTAAAATGTTCTCCTGCACTGAAAAGCTAATCCCAGTTGCAGCAGAAATAATTTTATTGTGAGAGCTCGAGATGACTGTGGAGGTTAGAGGAAAGGAAACTGAGCCTTTTCTACAGATAAATGTAGAACACACATAGAGCAGTTGAATCAGACTGTCCTGGGATGAAGCCTACCCTGAAAATTATGTTCTCAAATACATGATCTCTACTTCTCTTGCCCAGCTTCCGTCACCTGGATTAAGTTCAGATGGGTTAGAAAAGCAGTAGACAAAATTTTCCTTGGCAGCTATTGTTGAGTTCACAGCTTTTGCACCACATTTGGGGCAGGAAGCCAGAGGCTGAGAGAGCATAGAGAGTGGAAACTGCTGCTTGGGCTTAGGTATGGAGAACGTCGAAAGAGATTGGTGCAAGGCTACATGATCAGCAAGGCCACTGGTGACATATGAAAGCAATCTAAATTAGAAGGGAATAAAGCAGTTTAAAATATGTCTATTGTTGGAGGAATGACATACACAGGTACCTGAGATCACATGGAAACTAGAGACAAGGAGATACTGGCACATGTACAAGGGAAACAGGAGGTCATGGGCATGTCAACAGGAGGGGAGATGATTCTGCTCCTATGCTTGTCTAAACTGGGCAGAGGGGCTGGTTTATTGTGGGCATGTAGGATATGTTGTAGGAAAAATATTGCCACTCAACTGCTGTACCTGTCCTGCTAAGTGAACACATTCTCAATAATACATTCCTGGGTGGTGTGGGTGCATTCTTGAAGCCATTCCACCCCGCTGAATTTCCTGGTGACACTGCCAAATGAAGCAAATCACTGCCTGTTCATTGGAGATGTGGAATGTTTGATGCTTCTTCTCAGCTTCTTTTGTCTGGGCTGTGTGCTGTTTTGGTTGGTTGGTTGTTTTCCTTTGGTTTGGTTTGTTGTTTTTTTTTTTTTTATGACTCTAGCAGTTTACTACCTATACATTAATTCTATTTTCTTCCACATGTTCTTCCTGATGTCAAATGGCCTTGCCAAGATGTATGTATATATTTGGTATCATGGAGGATGCATCCTAGTTTTAGATCAAAATTTTACATCAAGCAGTACTTTTATATCAACAAGCTAGTTCCATATTTTAGATCCTTTATTAAAAAAAAGCATTTTTCATCTGCAATTCTCAGGAAAAAACCCACAGTTTATACCACAGAAGAATGAGTGATGAGAAAGTCTTTTTTTTGTTAGTTGGCAATATGACACTTCCTGAAGCATTTAAAATACAGCTTACAAGCTTCATGTTGGAAAAAGAAGAGAAACAGAAATGGGGGAGGGAAGAACCTCTCATGAGCTGCAAATGTGAGTCCTTGCCTCTCAGAAAAAAAATATCTGGAATTGTTTTATCTTGATTTTTATTTTTTTAGAGCATGAGTAATGATATAACAATTCCATGTGGGCAGGCTAAACAGAAATCATTATGGACTAGGTTAAAGGAAAATAGCATATTAAAGAAAAAAATATCTAATTTTATATTACCAAAGAAGTTTCATCACCTAGAGACAGTTTACAGACTTAAACATTTTTAAATGTAATGCTCATTTCTAATCTTAAACTCAATTACTAGATTTTCCTCTCGCTCAGATCAAGGATGAAAACAGACTTTCTTCAAAGTGTGTTTGAAGTTCCCAGAAAAGTTGACTCTGCTGACTTTTTCTGTTCAGATTTTCATAGTAATTATCATAAGATATCTGAAGTTTTTCTAGTTGTAACTTCTCTATTTTCTGACAAAACCAGATGTTTAGCATTTCAATTATTTTCCCTCATCTTGGTTAGCTGTTATTTTTTTTTTCTTCATTGTTACTCAACTTTCTAAAGATTTTAAGTTCAAAGTAAAAAGTTTTTCCCCAGGAATGTGCAAAATATCTAATCTTTCATTTATTAGATGTAATAGAAGAAAAGATCTTGGAAAATAACTCCAATTATGAGATGCTTGGAGTGCACTAGGCACAGTCTCTGAAATACAAGTACAATAAGCTTGTGTGTAGTTAGGGAGGTAGTCAAGATTTATAAGCCTGCAAGTCTAGTGCAGTTTGCTTAAGTGAGGACATTATGGCAAAAAAGAAGTAGAAAGAAAACTACCCCTGTCTTCTCAGGTTTGTAACATGAATGCTCACCAAGAAGGAAGGCACTTTTCAGTCTACTTGCACTACTTCATGTGAAAAATTAATTAGCTCCAGAAAAGTATTTTTCTTAGCTGGCATTTCTGATGTTCCAGTGGACAATCATATACTAAAAAGTGTTTTTCAGAAGACAAAAATAAGAGTGCAACTATGAAATATCTGTTACTCCAGAACATTGTCAATTGCTGTTTATATTTTATGTTTGGTGGTCTTTTCCACAGTTCTAAAGCAAAGAGCATGCTGGAAAAATAAACTTTAAACTACATGATAACAAAACAGCTTTATTCTCATCCTTATGTAGGCTATCAAATATATCAATATCCTCTGATAAAAGGCCACATATGGCTGTTCATTATAATGAATTAAATAATCCCAAGGGAGCAGACAGATCTGACCTGCACAAAGCTTCAAGGCTTACCTAGCTGCCTTGTTTCCTGGTTCAGTGTGGCTGACGTATGATGGGTAACATCAAAATCAAAAGGCAAATTCCTCTCTCTCTGGTGGATACTGGATATCCGGTTACTAGATAGGTTAGAGAAAGTGAAATTAAAATGAAGACATATGACAGCAGGCTTTAACAGTGTCATCAACTACAACGTATTGACAGATACTGCTCCAAGTTACTCCTTGGAGAGGGAGCTTCCTCCCAAGAACCATACGCTTGTGAACATGTAGATGAAGTTGGGGGGAGGAGAAGAGACTTTTCTGTGTTTCTCCCTGTCTTACTAAAACACATGTAGAAAAGTTGTAAGGGAGGCATAATTTAGTAAAACTTCCATGTTTACAGGAAATGTTTTATACCTGATGAAGTATGCTTAGATCATAAGCACAATTCTCTATAGCTTAACTGACATTGCCCACTGTTAATGCCCTGGGAATAGGCAACAAATCTGTCAGAATGTTCAGCCAGAAAAACATAAAAAGTTATTTTCTGAGTTTTGCACTCTGTGGGAAGCAAAAGTAGATGTATCAGGGTCTTCTCTTGTGTTTCTCATAGTTTCTTGCCCTACGTCCAACTCTCTGAATAGCAAAAAGTTAGCTTTTGTTTAAGTCTTTCTCCATATACAACTTCCTTTACATGTGTGCCTCTGTTGCAACACAGTTCAGTCTAGATAAGTGAAACAAAATGGAAAATGTCCACCACCAAATAAGCTCCTGTCTGGAAGGTGACACCCACTGGAGCTGGCTCTTTGCCACTCTGCATTATCGTAACACTAACAGATGCTCTGCTGAAACTGGGATGATTCATAGCAGACATGCATCAGCCTGGGGTAAGCAGCAAAGAAAGAACAGCTGCAGATTGCCTTTACTTTGATGTAACTACTTATATCCTACTTTTTCAATGCAGGAAGTTCAAGGCAAGCCCTTGTTGTACATCTGTGAAGGTCCACTGACAAATTCATTAACAACAACTTGATATCAAGGATACTCTGGAGCCTCTACTAGCCAGGGCTGTTCTGCCAATGGGTGTAATTAAATCTAAGGAACACTGAACTTTACTGCATATGGTTATCCATAATATTTATTTGTTTCTGGTAATTTTGTGTAGCATAAAGTATTTTATCCATGTGTTCTGTACAACCTAATTCTGCAAGGCATGGATTATACTGTGTTTGTTGCACATCACTGAATTTAGCAAAGCCCTCCCTTGGTCCCTCTGTTGTTTTGTTAGACAACAACAACAATTATCATCGATCACTATAAAGAGTGTTTGAAAGTCATCATTCTAACTAACACACCCACTTTGGAAAAAAAAAAAAACCCAACAAAACAAAAAAACCAAAATCTAAACAACAAAACCCCACAAAAAACATCATCACCACCTCCATGAAAACACAAACAAACAAAAGGAAAAAAAAGAAACCCAAACACACACAAAAAATCCTGCAAACACAAAAAATACCCAACTGTGCATCAAGGAAACTTTAGACGAAGTTGAAATACCCCACTCCAAAGTTCATGCTCTGTCCCTTCATTGCAAGGTCTTCCACTGGAAAGAGGCAACTGTACTAATTAACTGGGTAGCATCTAATCAGAAAGCAAACATCACTGCAAGCTCAAAGTGAACATCAGCCTCACATGTCCTGTCTGTGGTGCTTTTTTTACTACTTTATTTTACCTCTAGAAAAACATGGTTCTTGGCTGAAAATCTTGAAAATAGTACTAGGCATAGAGGTCGTTTCTTTGCCACTTTGTGTGAAGATGACAATAAGGCAGAGGTTGGGATAGTTTCATAAAAGGCTAGCTTTAGAGGCACTTGAAAGGAATTTGATATATGAAATAGGTACATGGCACACAGCTATCAGAGTTACAGACTAATCTCTGGCTCCCCTGTGGGCATTATAATTTGGTTTTATTTTGGGCACCATCAAAGATCTATGGAAATTCTGAGCTTCACATTATAAACAACAAAGTAGCCATAATTCTTCATTTATTACAACTCCTAAAATTTGTTTATAGGGACAGAATGGAAAGTTTATTAAAAATGTCCTCTTGATGCAATGCCTGGTATGTTGGAAATGCTATTAGTAATGATGAATAATGATCAGTGAAAGTACTGCTCAAGAGTAATGGAAACATAGTCCATGCAATAATATTTATACTTAGCATTATACTGACTGTCACTTGTATAGAAACGGCTGTGGTAAGGAGTTACTTTCAGAATGAACTTTATTCCTTTCTCAAGATGGATAAAATGTAGTTATGACACAGCTTTAAAGTCCCTGGTGGATAACTGATTTAAGCAAATCTTCAAATGTTCACATACAGGAGGTTTTTTGATAAAATCTGCTGCAGGGTTCTGGAACATTTAATTGAAAGTTACTTAAGCTCCCTGTGGAAGAGGTAAGCTGGGAGCTTTTTTTGTTCCCAGGTGTGCATATATGGATGGGATTGTGGACTTTGACAGTATTTTGAATTCATGTTGAAATGAAATTTATGTGCACAGTACAGCTCCCTCTTCCCTTTCCTCATGCCACATCATACTCCAAGTCCTGAAGCTGTGGTCTATCATTTTTCCTACTTCACTTTTGATCCCAATGACACTCTCTGTCTCCATATTGTTCTCTAGTAGTAAATTCCAAGCTGCCTGTGTAAGGGAGTTCTTTCATAAACCAATTTAAATAGATGTTCTGATGGTTTAATCATCTTCTCTTGCTCTCACGTTGCAGGCCTGCAAGATTAGTTCCACATTCATCTTAACCTCTGAGTTCAGGATTTTGTAAACCTCATATCCATCCATCTTGTTTTCAAACTAAGGAGCCCTGGACTTGTGAGCAAGGAGAGCTGCTCTTCTTCCTTGGTCATTTTATCTTACACCTTCTCTACCTTCTTAAATCTTCTTCCTTCTCAAGATGCAAGAACCAGAAGTGCACATTGAACTCAAGATATGAGTTCATCAAGTTTTCGGGGTTTTTTTGTTTTGGTTGGGTTTTTTGTTTTTTTGGGTTTGTTTTTTTTGTTTTTGGTTTTTTTTGGTTTTTTTTTTGTTTTGTTTTGTTTTGTTTTTTTTTTTTTGCAGTAGCAAAATTATATTATTTCTTCTCAAGATTCTTCTGGATGATGCAAAACATCTTGCTGTTTCCTCTGGCTACTCCTGCCTATTGAGCCAATGATTTCAGGCAGTGAGTATCAGTGAATGACTGTAAAATCTCTTCCCAGTTTGCAAGACCACTACACTGTGCTAGAAATGGTTTGGATTATTTTTCCTAGATATTTTTATCTGTATTGAAGCTCATCTGTCATGTTTTATCTCACTCAGTCTTATGAAGTCCTTCTGGAATTTCTTGTCATTGCCAAAGCACCTTACTTCCCAGAAGAATTTAAACTCATCTGGAAACTTGTCACATTCACACCCCCTTTCTTTTAGGTCCCTTGGGGAAAATTAAGAAGGATCCATATGGATCTATGACACATCAGGGACATAGGATTTTCCTTCACATAAGCCTCACTGATTCTCACTTAGGTAACCATATCTGGCCTGCTCAGTGATCCTGTTCTTTAATATAGACTGAAAAAGTCCTTGATCCCATTCTTTAACATATACTCCACCACCTTCACTAGTACAGATAGCACTGCAAGTTGTAGTATCCAGGATACCCTTCTGGGACCTCATTCTTAAGGAACTCATGGTGACAATCCATCTGCCACTGTTGCAGGGGCTGTTTGTAGCCCCATGGCCACACACCTGGCTGTCAATTCTCCAGTTTCACATGAAGGTCAGCCTTGGATGATGCTACCTGAATTGGGTGACCTACTGACTTCCAGATAATCCATTTGGTTCTGTACTTGAGTAATAATTATTTCAAATAGATGTATCTCCTCTCACTGCTCTGCAGCAAAGACCATTTCCCACAAAGGGTTGCATTTTACAAGGAATTAACAGAGCTTTTCTGCTGTGGCCTTTGTCAGATGAGTGCTGCTTTTACACACTTGTCATCAGTATTCCCACCAGTTCCACAGTGTCTGAAGTATTTAAAGAACTTTTGTTATCAGTTTGAAAATCCTTTGTAAGGTATACTTGAAATTATTTTTAGAACTCTCAATTTCCTGCTTATGTTTAACCTATAATTTTCTTATGGGTTTCTTCTCATTTTGGCAAGCTCTCATTTTCTTAAACACTTTTCCCTATGATTGCCTTCAAAGCTTTCCCACTTATCCCATGGCAGCTTTTTTTGTGGTGTTTTACTTTCTTTTTAAATGGTGGCATGTATTTCACCCTTCTCCTATTACGCTATTTCTTACAGACTCCAGGCTGTTTTAAGCATCTTAGACTTTGGAATGGCCCTTTTGGGATTTTGGGGTTCTTATCTTTATTTTTGTTTGTTTCTTCTGTAGTTTTTTCCTTACTAATGTTGTCTTCTTATTTCTCTCTTTTTTATATAATATTTTTTCTTGAAATTGCTGAGCCACATACTGTATTTATTGAGCATGCCTTCGACCCCATAGTGTTAAAGCTACTTGTATCATGGTTCTTATTATAGAAAGACTATCCCACTAGTAGTTTTTGAGGTGTTGTGTGCACTACTACTACTATTACCACCAAATTCAGAACCACATCTTTTCTGGGATCCTAAGACTTAATTTTCTTGTGAGTAGCCACTCACTACATTCAAAAGTATTATCTCTGCATTTCCTCCTAATGAGGCATTGATCCAATCAATATTTGAGTAATTGTTTTTCCATCATTAATACCTGATCTGATACCTGTTCTAGTACTTAAGATAGTCCATGTAGGCCATAGTGCCAACTGTTATTCAACTCAACACAAAAAGGGTGATGTCCATACTTGCAGACAGGTAGAAATTTAAGTGCTTTTCTGTGCTGAGGCCAAGGACAGCTTATTACATTTCTAAACATTTTAATCAAAGAAATAATATTCTTTTCTTTAAATATATCAGTCTGGGATCTTCTGTAGTTGAAATATGTTTTGGGGTATTATTAATTATGCATTTTCTGTGAAAGATAAAGTCTTGCACATTATTTGAAATTTCCAAACTGTGTTGACATTTTTTTACTTCCTTAGCATATAGAAACAATTCATTATTTATAGCTCTGAGATGACATGCTCTCAGAATACTTCTGAAACAGAATTCTCCATTTCTTTTGTATTGCAGTGAACCTTTTTTCATAAGGGTTGTAAACAGGATTTATTCTATTTCACCATTTAAACTCAAATTCTCAATTTGCCTGTTGTATTCCTAATTACACAAGGGGGATGGCTTTTTATCAAAGTGTTTTATTTTGGAATAAAGTTCTTTTTGTGGCATCCATTGGCAAGTTATATTGTTCCTCATGTCAAGCAGCAATAAATAAGCTTCCTATTTGGTCTCATTCTTGTCAACATGAGATTTATTTAGTCAACATGTCGAAAAATCAGAACAAGAATAAGTCTCTGTGGGCTTGAGTAATTTAATACCAAACACAGGACTGAGCTGTTAGTGACTCTTAACTTCCTGCAGCTGTTCAGGATATAGAGGAGACCACTGGAGAAAATGGAGAGGAGACAATTCTAAGATCTGTAGTGTTGAATGCAACCACTTCTACCATTATTTCCTCACATCTGGGTGCTATTGCTAGGTTTATTTTCACCCTGAGTGAGAATAGTGGAGGATTTGTATTTAGATGAACTACCTGAAAATAGTGGTGTCCCTCAAGACTCTGTTCTGGGGCTGATGTTCTTTAATATCTTTCCTGATGACAGAAAATGAGAGCAAGTGCACCCACAGCAAGTTTGTAAATGATGTGAAGCTGAGTGGCGCAGTTGACACAACAGAAGGACAGGATGCCCTCCAGGGGGGACCTGAACAAACTTGAGAACCTCATGAAGCTGAATAACTCCAAGTGCAAGATGCTGCACCTAGGTCAGGGCAGTCCCAAGCATGAATACTGTCATGGGTAACCCAAAAGGATATTGTATTCCATACTTACCTGTGCCCCAATAATTGTTACTGTCTCTTTAAGACCCAGCACTATCACCAGAAATAGCACTTCAGGGGGGACATGGGAATATTCACTATTATTTTTTGCCTGTTGCTGTTTCACTTTTTAGTAAACTGTGGGGGGTTTTTTATTTATGTCTATTCATATTTCTCTTTATTGGTGAAAAGGGTTGGTTGAAACTGAAGTTAGGTAAGTCATTTTAGAGTGTCTACCTCTTTAAGTTGTCTTAAACCATGACAAGTACAGGAGAAGTACTCAGAATCACAGGATAAGCTGAGTTGGAAAGAACTACAAGATCATCAAGTCTGGCTCCTGGGCCTGCACAGACACCCCAAGAGTCACACCATGTGCCTGAGAGCATTGTCCAAAAACTTCTTGAACTCTGTCAGTCTTGAGGCTGTGAGCACCTACCTCCCTGGGGAGCCTGTTCCAGTGCTCAGCCACCCTCTGGCTGAAGAATGCTTTTCTAATACCCAACCTAAACCTCCTCTGACATGACTGCAGGCCATTCCCTCAGGTCCTATCACTAGGCATCACAGAGAAGAGTCATATGCCAGACTGCACCCAGCAGGTCAGGGGAGGTGATTCTGCCCCTCTACTGACATGTGACACCCCCTGGAATACTGCATCCAGGTCTGGGATCCTCAGCACAGGAAAGATATGAGCCTATTAGAGAAATCCAGAGGAAGGCCATGTAGATGTTCAGAGGGATGGTGAACCTAACCTGTGAAGAAAGACTGAGGGAGCTGGGCTGTTCATACTGGGAAACAGGTGGTTCTGGAGGGATCCCAGTGTGGCCTTCCAGTAACTTAAGGGGGCTTAAGACTTTTTACAGAAGCAGATGGTGATAGGACAAGGGGGAATTGCTTTAAACTACAAGAGGAAAGATTTACATTAGATGTTAGGAATAAATTCTTTACTCAGATGGTGGGTGAGGCACCAGACCAAGTTGCCCAGAGAAGCTGTAGATGCCCTATCCCTGGGAGTGTTCAAGGCCAGGTTGGACGGGGCCTTGAGCAACATGGTCTAGTGGAAGGATTCCCTGACAGTGGCAAGGGTTTGGAATTTAAACCATTCTATGATTCTACAATTCTATTATATTCTACACATGTCTAAGATGGGCTCAGTAAGACGTTAGGCAGTGAAATCAGAGGATATCCCTCTCACATAGTTTGAAGAAGCTTGTCTATCTGCATCCTTTTTACTTTCTGTAGTCTAACATCTCTGTATCTTTCTGATTGTCCATGTGGTGGCAGTCTGAAAGTATATTTCATCTCCTCTTGGCAGGAGAATTTTAATTAATCCTTTAATAAGTATTTGATTCCTTATGAATTTAGGAATGGACAAAATAACCCACTGTGAAAAGAAGGGACTCCTGGTAAAACCAAGAGAATACTTTGTTATGCATGACTTCACAGCTGTTGCTCAGTAGTGTAGATAACATCTGCTCCCTTGCTCCACAGCCCTGTGGTGTGGCACCACATGCTTCCTCATGCTAACTTCTCTTCCTTCCTAAGCAGGGTAGCCTCATACAAAGACTCTGCACAGCCATTTGCAGGCATTTGCAGATCTGAGACATTGTACCATTTTGGGAAGTAGGAATTGTCACAGTCCAAGGGATGTGAAGAGGTGTGCTAATGACTAAATATTTCAGAAACCTGTGGCTAAAACGGTGTCCACTTTACTGTGACTGAACAGCCTTCACCATGCTTTAGTTATGGATATTGGCCTTATTTAGTGGGACACGGAAAAGGAAAATCCCATTTTGCTTTTGAGGCACATGAATTTCTCATTAAATTCTAAGAGGTGTGATCCAGTTGTTTTGTCCTTTACATCCTTTATGCATCCTTGTTACTTGAGTCATAATCCTAGTGTGACAAGAGATCATGCTGTGGTGATTGGAGTAGTTAAAGTTTCCAGTCCTTCAGTGAAGCTATGAAAGGGACACAGCTGCAATGGCATTTTCTCAAGCATCGTGCTGAGTTCATGCCTTTGGAACTCAATTTGCTGCTCAATTGTCAGAGTCCTACAGTGCTGTCAGACTCCTCTGGCTTTGTAGGTATAACACAGTATAACTTAAACTGGAACATGGGATGGGTAAGAAAGAATAAGCAGCTTCTTCAATTTGAGGTTTTGTACATAGGTATTTTCTAGAAAATGATGCAAGATAATATATATTTCCAGTACAGGCGTGGTTCCTACAATGCTAGATGTAGGAACATTTATATGCCATTTATAAATGACATAACAAAATATTTTCAAAAAAATTTAGGAGGTGAAACATTTCTGTATACTTCTCTCTGAGTCTGAAAGACTGTTTTCACCTCATTCAGGCAGACGTAAATAAATCACGTGTCTGTCCACTCAGCTGTATTTGACCACTAAGAGCTTAAGTGATTTTCTGGACAACTCAAAATGTTCTAGTGCAGATTGGAAGCTGAGAAAAACCAATCATACTTCCTAATATAAGTGGAATAATAACCATAGAAACAAAGCAAACAAATATAAAACCCTATGAATAGTATTACCACACAGGGAAGAATCTTGATGAAGTGTGAAGTATGATACAGGGCAGCTTGCTTAGGGTTTTACTGGTATGAGTGGTATGCCTCTTAGTTTATTAGCCAGGAGTAAAAATAAAAAACCTCTGAGGTGAACTACAGGGAATTCAACTCACACTTTAAATATAGTGACTGAAATAGGAATTTCATTTAAAAGTTTTAAAAGTGATCAGGTTTAAAAAAAAACTGAATTGTTTCTAGAATGTCTTTAATGAAATTCAACAGCTACTTAAATAGATACCTAGACACACAGTAAACATTCATTGAAACCCAATGGACATGTAATTTGACAAAAAATATTTTGTATAACTAAATATATCACCGTATGTTTAATTACTTGGCAAATCCAGATCACTACATGTGATAAGAGAAGGTGTTCCGGAAAACTATTCAGTAGAGTCAGAGAAAATTAAAACTTTTGCAATAGCATTCTTTTACATGCAGATAAACATGTACATATAGCCACAATTTACAACAGTGTCCAGTGATTTTGTGTGTCTCAGCTTTCGAAAGACCCTAAAAAAGGTCCTTATTTCACAGGATAAATATTTAGTCTATTCAAAACCTCTTCCAGAAGTCTTAGAATGGGCATCCTGAAATGTATATGGCTATCATGGCTTTCCATTTGTTTTCTAATCCTGGTAATAATCTATGTATTTTGCTGAGATGTCAGTTCATGGTCAACCCACAAATACAAGAAATAAGTAATAGACTATTTTAAGAAAGATGAGTACAGAAAGTAAACAATACAGTTTTCCTGAAGTGATTCTGGTACTTGAAAGATGACAGAAAAATGCTTTAAAAATCTCACATCATCAGTAATAAAAACAAATTGGGGATATGTAAACCTATTTCACATTTTCCTCTCTTTTGAGGACTCAGCCATGACTGTTAATATCTTCAGCTCTGCATATTTAATCACTTTCTGTTTTTCTTCTGCAACTGTAGCAAAGGTATCGCATTTGAAGTAGGAACTGACCCCCTGGGAATTGGACCAGAAACTTCTCAAAGTTAAAGTGACAAAAAGATATTACTTCGATTGCCTAAAAATATTTTTTAAATATTTTAAAATATTTTTAATTTAAGCTTGTCCTGGTTTAGAGACAGGTATCTGCCAGGGAAAACTGGAGTTTTCCCTGGAATGGAGAATGTAACCCCCCTTCCCTCCAAATTACTATAATTTTGCAATTAAGGGCTTTCAGGCAAAGATTTGGGAAT
>VZUI01004426.1:0-28069 GCA_013401135.1 Cettia cetti
AGGAAATAAAAAAAAAAGGGGGGGGGGATACAGAAGATACAGAGAAGCAAGAAATGGCAGGTCTAGACAGACTAAGACTTTTAACTGTGAGATTTTCATAGTTGTGACAAAATCAACCTGACTCTTTATTTCAACAGATCTATTAAAACCCAATAAACCAAGCTGGATCTACAGACCATCTCTCACCAGTTCAGTTGCTCTGGTATATGTGAGTAGATGAAATACGTTAAGGGTATCCCTGCTGAAATGTAAAATGCAAGTGCCAAGGAGCTAACCAGGCTGTATGAAAGCATACCAGCTGGGCTGGGACAGCAAAGGAGGAAGGTCAGGAACTCTGAAAAGAAAGAGGATCAATACCAAAGTCTTGAGAGGAATGCATGCAAGTCCTACAGAGAAAAAGAAAACTACCTTAGGTGAATTGTCAGAAGCAGCTGCCTGTTCAAAAAATAATGGTGCTTGTTCTTTTGCTCAAGTTTCTTTTTATTTTATTCTTTTCTTCTCATTTCCTTTTCTTCTCTTTCCCTCAACTGATAACAGAAAAAAATGGTGCCTCTATACGCTATTGCAAAAATGTTGAAATCTGGCAAGTGCAGAAAGGCTAGAAATATAAAAGATTAAAAATGTTAAAGTATATTCAGCAGCCAAGAAGCTGACCCAAAACCACAGGTAACAAGTTCATGCAGATGTCAACCTGAAGTTCAGCTGGATCAGCATTTCAAGCAAATTTTCTGCAGGGTTTTTAGAGAGAAAGCTAAGAAAGAAGATAATAAAAATGGAAGTAATCTTTCAAGCTTACTTCAGCCATGCAGTCCTCTCTGCAGTTCTGCTTAATGGAAGAGATATTCAAATAGTCTAGATTATCTTTTTTCCTTTCTGCAAATTTCTCAACTAGAAATAATATATTAATTAATGGAAATTAGTGAGAATTCCCACTAACTAGTAATCTCCAGCTCCGAAGAATGGTTTACTTTCCCTAGACATCCCTTGGCATCAAGGGAGAGCTTCAGTACCAATCCTGGGCTAGGAGCAAGGTGCAGGAGGAAGGAGAGGAAGCACAATGCTCACCCCATCTCATCCCCTGCTCTCGCATCTCTCCATTTTTTCTGAGGCCCAGATTTTGTCTAAATGCTTTGGTAACTCTTGCTATGGTGGGACTTGAAAAATAATAATGTTGATAGAGAAAATGAGAGCAAACTTGTACTAATTCTACTAAAGCTACTGATGTTAGTCTGGATTTAACTTCAGCAAATCAGAGCACAGCACGGACCTAAGCAGCTGAAGAATAGGAATTACTGTACAAAAGGCAACATTGCATAAACCTAAGATCTATAAAATCTCTTAGTTCTAAGGGGTCTCTGTATTTTTATCTTGGTTACAGCTATGATGTGCAATGGAATATGATGCATGCTAAAGACCTTGGCTATCAATTAGTAATAGGCAGGAATGAAAGATGAATATCTAATGTTTGACTGATCCAGTCTCCAGTGAGAGTGGCTGGGTATTTTAAATGCATGCCTGCATTTCTGGGGAAGATACAGTGAACGACTTGATGCCCACAGCAGTTGGCACCAAACAGTTGGCAGCTTCTTCATCTGCCTCTCAGGAGAGTGCCTGCTTTACACCAGGGTTTGGTTTCATGTTTAAACCTGCCATGGAGAATGACACTGATGATCGGTGAAGAGACAGGCAGCAAAGGCACCCATGTCAGCACAGCGAGAGAGAAATGTTGTCTGTGCAGTTCAAGTGACTGCTCAGAAATAGGTTAAACCTCCTGTGGCACAGTCACCATGGATTCCATGGGGCCTGGGGGCTGTGTGCTCACTTGCACAGCAGCCTGACCCCGCAACCTGCCCCCAGCCCCAGCACAGGAGCACAGTGAGCTCTCCATCCCCACTTTTTTAAGCTCCTCTCTTCAGTGCTAAAGTTATATCTAAGGGGGATTAGTGCTTGGAATGTGTGAATGCCTGTGTGTATCAAAGACCTGTTGATAATTGAAACCCTCAGGTATTTAAACATCCTTTTAAATGAATAGCCCACATAATGTTTAAACGCTTCAAATGGAGACCAGTGAAGTTTTTCTACAAAAGAAGATTTTTTAAGACACACTTCATTACAAAAAGCCAAATGCCAGCAAGATTGTGTTCCTTATAGGGGTAGCAGCAGCTAACACATACAGCACAAACAGATCTATTATTTACTATCCACCTAAAGCTTTCTCAGTGCCAGCAGTGAGCCAGACTGAATCTTATCAGCAAAACTGCTTTGACATCAAGCTGCTTTTCTCACATAGAGTTTTCCTGGATTCTCCAGGCCCTGCAATGAGAACAGGAAAAACGTACAGGACAGTGTACAAGCAAACAAGGCTACAGAGGCAGCCTGTGCTAATCACTGGAGCTGTTGGCACACTCTTAACCTCTTGCCAACAGCCGTGAAATTATCCTTTTTTCAGATCTGAAAAAAAAAAAAAAAATTAGAGTTTTATTTTTTCCTCAAAAAGTTCCAGAAACAGTAATATGACCTTTAGGGCAATGCTACAGAAAATGGGAGAGATAATGGGTCCTTTGAAAGAATGAATCAATGGGGAAATGTATTTTCTTACATAATCCATCACCCTGATAAAATTTGCACTTGCTCTGCTAGGGAATAAACTGGCTATAAACTGTTCTGTGCCGGGAGAGCGGCGTGGTGCGTGCTGCAGTCTGTAACGAGGACACACAACTGGGGATATTTTGAGCTGAGTGATTTACATAAGCCAAGAGCCTGATCCTGTGCATGCAGGACTCTGGGGCAATGGAGAAAGCAGGGATGCAAAAGAAAGAATCACCCAACTCCCATGCATTCCCATGACTATAGAATCCAAAAGAAATTAATGGAAGATCATCTGGTTGTGAGCACCACGGCTGGCATGGGGGGCTGGCCAGGGCACTGCAGTCAGCTTTTCTGCTCACTGGTCAAGTAAAAGACTTTGATGGTTGTGAAGACAAAAACTTTCACTTGTTCTTCTCTGACCATGTCTCACCTTTTGTGAGATGTTTTGGGAGCTGTATATCAGAGTTGAGGATTTTTAAGCATGGTCTGTGGTAGTCAGTGGCAGTCAGCAGAAACAGCAAAGGTAACCAGAGCAGGATTAAAGCAGATTGTCTTGGACTGCAGATACGAATCATACAACTGCACCGACACCTGAAGAGTTAAGCATATAAACCACCTAAATATTACAGGTACAAAGCATCAACCAATCTCAAGATAAAAAGATGCATCTGCTAAAAATTGCTAGAGCCCATACCAATATAAAATTTTCTGTACAGTGTTATAGCCATCATCTTCCAGCCAGAGTTCTTGGGAATCAGAAATACTTCATGCTTTGAAAATCTCTACGAATCCACTATGAAAAGGAATCATGCACAGCAGTATGTCTAGAAAAAAATCTCCGAACTACTTTTTAAATGCTCACAAAATTAATAATTCAGGGTAATAAAACTCAAAATCATTGCTTTTTTAACCTTACGGCGACTTTATTAAACAAAGAAGCAAAACAACTCTCAGATTTATCTTTGCATGATAATCTGAGCGAGTTTTAGCCGATTAATGTGAAAGATGAAACCCCCAAATTACTACCAGTGTAAAATGAAAATAATAGAGGATTTATTTCCTCTGCTTTCTCATCCCTTTATCATCTCTCCATTGGACAGCACTGTGGATTTAGTTCATTTCACTGTGGCCAGTGCTGGTTTGCCACAGGTTAGGTCAGGCTGCTTCTCTTGTGCAGGGTGTCAGAAAAAAACACAAGAGAAATTAACACAAAGGAAAAAATGCACTACAGTAAGAGTCATGGAAATTCCTTGGAGCATTAGGCATGTGTCACAGCTGAAATAATTTCCACCTGTTTAAAAAGACAATGTTTCAATTTGGTCCTGTCACTTCTAAACAAACAAAGTGAACTAACATTTCCTTGAAAAAATAGTAATTTCTTAAAAGAATATCTTAAAGTTTGTTTAGATGCTCCCTTTTCAGAACAGAAACAATTCACAGCAGAGACATATTGAAAGGTGTGTAGTTCGTTAGCAGTAAACAGTAGTAAACACAGTCCTGCTCTCTCCATCCTGCCACTTATATAGTGAAGCTGGTTGGGCTGCCAGCTCTTCTGTCCAAGAATACATTAGCAATTCATCAAAAGAGCAAATGTCATTATACATGGCAAGCCCAGAGAATTATTTTGCATTTGATTTCCAGCTCTGATAGCATTATTATTGATTTAAATATTCTCCTGCATAACATGCACTAGACACAAAAGATCATTGCATTTTTGAACTTCCAATCACAGTCATCCTGAGTTGCCCAAATACTGTTGGCTTTAATACAAATGAATACACAAACCCCTTAGGTCAGACTTCTAGCCTGCTCACTGATGAAGTTCAGTGGAAGCTGCCAGACTAAAGCACAATTTCTGAAATATCTAAGAACACAACCCTAAAACAGCTGTTATAAGTATACTGTATACTCACAAAGCCAGGCATAAAACCTTCGGTGCAAAAATCTGGTTTAGGTAGAAGTAGTGAGAAAATGAGTAGAAAATGAGGAAGGAAACATTTCCTTGTGTTGTCTGTCTCAAGTAAATAATGGCACAGCGGGGTTGGCACAGTGAGGTCACATATAATCACAGCTCAGCCTCCCCAAGGGACCGAGCCCAGGCCTCCCTGTGAGTACAAGGTTCCACCACCTTCCTCAGAAATACCCATTTTAGAAGAAAAATGGGAAAAGACCACCCTGATAGAGACGAAATGCGGTAATTTTCTCTTTAAGTGAAATGACTTTTACTGTATTCCTTGAAAATGCAACTTTATGATTTATTTAAAGCACAGAACTATCTGGCTGCAGTGCTGGCTATACAATGGGAAATTATGCACATGTTGGGACTCCTGGGTCGTAAGAAAAGTGTTCCTTTGAATGTTTCTGACAGACATCATGTGTCAGACCCCACCTGACAGGAACTGTGATGAAGGGTGCTTATGGTACATGGCCAAGGCAACTTCAACAACTTCCCACGCTGCATTAGGAAGCTTACAGTGCTCCAGAAAACAAGGACTCATGGACAGCCTTTGGTCCTCTTGAAGAATAAACATTAAGTCATCTCCAGAATGTGAAAGAGATTTGGCAGGAGATTGCGACACAACACAATTTTGACAGTGGTTTGCAACATGTCCAGAAGAAAGATGGGGAGTTGTTTCTGCAACTAGTGAGACACTACTTTCTGCCATGGGTGGAACAGGCAGGACTACGGCTCACAGCAATTTAAGGCTGTGTATAGATTCAAATCAACACAGGGAATCCCTGAATCCCTGAGGGAATCAGGGAAAGGAAACAAAAAGACCTTATGACTCCATGTGGCTGTATCTGAGAGGACTAGCTGGATTTCCCACAGAGCCAAAATAAAACAAGTAAGGGTGAGAACTTGGTATGAGAAAGCACAAGTTTACTATTCCTTAGTTACTCTGCTTGTAACTAGTATTGGATACAGAGGAGAACTGGTACTGAAGGAATTTGATACCTCTCTTTGTAAATGCCAAACCAAAATGCAAACAAATAAACAAAAAACCAAATAGAGAAGGAGCTCTTCTTAGATAAATGCACCCATCCAAAACCAAGAGACATGAAGTGCTGCTGGGCTCAGACACGATGACACTTCCAGCTCATGGAGGGCTTTGACATCTGCTCCCCAGTGACTCTGGCTGGAAGGATGAATTCACGGCCCCTTCCCTAGAGGTCGCAGACCCACAGCAGTTGGCAGACAGGACTGGCTGTTCATGCCAGTGCAGAATTCATCAGCTCTGCTGACTGCCCTGCTGGCCTTGGCTCAGAGCTAAACCAGGAGACCTCAGGGCTGAAGCACTGGGGGAGCACTCTGTGGCCTCTGCTGATGGGAAATGGGCAATAACCCCAGCAAGCAGAGGAGGACACTGCAGCAAAGCATGAGCTATCTTCAGCCATGTGGTGCACTTGTTGAATGAGGATTAAAAGACACTTGAAACGCAAGATTCTATGAAAATAGAAAACCTCCAGAGGTGGTTGCCCGTAGAGATTACCACCTCTCTTTCAGATGCTTCACTAGATTAGCATCTGCTTTATTGAAATGTGTGTCTTGCTTCAGCCTCTATTCCTGGAAGTGATGGAGTCAATCTTACCTTTATCAGCAACCAAAGTGGACTGTGGTCCCAAGACAAGAGAAGTCAGGACGAGTATAGACATGCATACTGCAGCTTTCCAGACCCTGCTGGCACAGTTCAGCTTCCTCATATTTACCCACAGACAGGTTATAATTATTTTGTTTTCTTATTTTTCCCACTTAGCAAATTGCACTGGGAAAGTTTAGTTATCAGAACGAACTCGTTTCTGCCACACTGGTAATGACATACCTAACTGCCTACATGCTAGATAAAAATTCAGTGATCCCATACCTAAAAAACACATGTATGTGGGCAAGGAAGAGTGGGATGAGGACAGGTACAAACAGCATGATTTAGCTGAATGTTAAGCTTCAGTGTGTTATTCCAAGATATCTATTTATTTACAGGTTTGGATTTTTGATCATACAACTTTTTAATAAAATTAATACTTTTTTTATAAAATCAAAGTATCCTTTACTGAAAAAGCATCAGAACACACTCCAGATATCCAAGGATGACAGTGGATTTGCTCTGCTTAATTTATTTATTGAAGTTTTATCCACCTACATCTTTCTCAGGTGCTACCATTCTGCTTCCAGTTTCACGTTTTAAAAGGGGTATTAAAAAGAGGCATTCTTCAAATACTATGTAATCTCCAGACTAGACTGTTACTTCTAAAAATGCAAGTCTAAAAATGCAGTGCACAAATATGTTTTCATCATATAAAAACACAGTACTGATGGACTGCCCCATTACCAATTAATTAAAGTGTGAGTATTGTAACATGCATTTACTTTTTCAATTCCATTTTTTCATTTTTTAGTTTGACTTTTTCTGAGATCCATGCTGAAAACTTTGCCTCACCATGGATCCAGCTTTCAGAAGCAAGATGATAATTAGACATGGATGATTATTCTGTTTGAAAGCCCCCACAAATTTATCCAATTAAGGGTAAATGGTGGTTGTTAAATAAGAGCTTAAGCAAGCATACCAAGGGTAGTTTGTAGATGTTGCTAAGTGCTTGGAAGGCTGTGATGGCTTCTTGTCAGTCCTGAGCAAGACGAGTTTCAAATTCCTTGAATAGGACTCATGTTTTTTATTCTCCTAGAATTCTGCAGCTATTTTTTTTTTTTTTTTTTTTTATGGATAGAGTTTTATGGGAAGCCAATACAATTACTTTGGATGCTGTGGTTACCTGCTGAAAATGTTGTGTGCTAACCTCTGCTGTGTGTTTCTGTGTCTGCTCCTGCTGGAAGGGCTCTCAGCAAGTGGTGATGGTCAGAGGACAACGCTGGCAGGACAGAAATTGATTGTTTGATGTTGAGTCACTGCTGGCACTGGTGCTATCACCAAGAATGTGTTCTGGATCTCCTCAGTGGCGGTGCTGTGTCTCAGCTGGGCAGTAATGTTGGTTCTCATGCTCTCAAAGCTAAAGGCTTGTGAGGTTGTGTGCAGGGCCCCCTTGACTCACCAGGGAAGGCTGCAGGATGACAGAGGGCAAGCCTGGGGCAGCTGCAGTAGTGTGTCCAGGGCGCTGGAGTATCCACCATCAGAATAACTCTTTTTTCCTAATTTAAAATTTGATATGTACTGTGAAAGAAAAAAATCCTTCAAACAATATGCATTTAATACCTTCCTAGTGAGGCACTTTAAATAAGTTTAAGTAATAAAGGACTCTGTATCAATCCAAGGTTACCCTACCTCACAAAAGAACAGTAAGAGGCTGCACTTGGTGTCAGATGCTCTGAAAGCACCTGGCTGCCATACAAGCTGTTTTCCAAGGCATTAAAAAAATAGGACTCCTCCAATAAGTGATGGAAAATATCAATTGCCATAATTTTCTCAGAAAAGCCTCTTCCTTGACAAATTTAAGCATCTCCACATTGTATTTTGCTTAAAGCTGATTTCAAAGTATCTCAGCTTAAGCTTTGAGTAGGTTGGTGCATACTGAAGATTTTTAAAGTATTTTCTGTGGTAAACCAAAGTTCTCTCAAGTCTATAAAAGAACCTAAGAAAGCACAATATGCATAAAGTAGAAACACCCATGGAAAAAAAATTCATAACATTAAGGTGCAAAAAGAATAGGATAAAAAAAATGGAAATACTGAAGTGTCACTCTATAAATCATTGTTGTGCCCTCTCTTAAAATACATTTTTGCTTTCCTCACCTGACAAAGGACATTGCAGGCATAGAAAAGACTTGAGATCATGTGATAGAAATTATTAGATGTCTGGACTGACTGCTATAAGAGGAAAAATGAGAGCATGTTCAGGGAGAATAGTGTGACTTGCACGAAAGTAGCAAATGAAGGGCTCTATTTGTTATTTTACCTAATGAAATGAGGTAAATCAGTGGAACAGGCAATATATTTTAAATTAATTACTGATAAAGCTTAATCCTGTGATGTTTAACTGAATGCCTGGGCATTGCAAGAGAGGTAACAAACATGAAGCAGAAATGCAACAAAGCACCATTTAGGTCAAGGTAGATTCTGGACTTCTGGTTGTAGCAGAAGCAGTACCACAGTAGTACTGCAATAGAATAAAATGGCTATTTAAAACTTGAAAAGAAAAAAACCCCAACCATTTCAAACCCCATCTTCAACCCTCAAACGGTCAAATTCAGCCCCAGAACACCTGGTACAAAGTATATACAAGCTGAATTTGGTGCTAGAAGTGTATGACTTTATCCTTCATCTCCAAGGTGTTACTGTATTTTTTAAAAAAATTTTTGTTAAAAGCTTGGACTGAGTTGTTATTCTCAGCACAGTCCCATAGGCTTTAATGTGACTATCATATTTTATTTGTGCATTTTAGTCAAATGCATTAGTCATGTATCAGAGATGACCTTGTAAAGGATAATGTTGAAAGCAGGAGAATATTACAATATTATGAAAGGTAATGTAATTAAAATGATAAAAGTTAATAAAGACATAGCATTAAATAAAAAACAAGCTCAGGGAAGGCACCAACTCTAAATGGAAGTAGGCAGTGAATATTGTCATTCTGAATTATTTTTGCTCTTAGTTTGTCCATTGTTATGGATATTGGCAACTGAATGCAATTAGCATGTTCCACTTTGTCGAATACAGGGCAGTCTATTTTACAATGACTCTTTTTCTTGCAATATTAAAAAAAATTAAAATTTCCCATTAGAAAATACTTAATAGCAATTGCAGAGTACAAACCAACTGAGAAAGGAAATAAAAAGAAATGACCACTTTTCCTAAGACAGCATGGTGGACTTGGTTGTCTGTTCACATCAGCACTGCGGGACTGGGAGAGACAGTACACAACTTGCTATAGAATGCAGGCTCTAGCCCATTCCCTTGGCTGTGGGATGGAAAACAGCTTTCACGTGCTGAGGATGGTACTGGAGGTGCAGAGCAGCTGTGGCTGTTAATAATGCTGAGCAGAGCCCTGGGGAGCATAGGGTGAGCAGGGCTGTTGCACACGCCCTGCAGGAGAGGCAATGGCAGCGCTGTTCTGTCCCAAGTCACCTTCTCTGTCCTGGCTGACTGAACCGGGCTGGCCCCGCGCTGGGTACAGAGATGTGGGGTTGTGTCTGTGCCCTGAGAGCACCTGCTTCTCCACTAGGCAGAGCTGTGTACAGGACACACAGCAGGATGTGGAGGCTGTGTTTATGTACTGGAAGCCCAAAGAGAGGAGCCAACAGGCGTATTTATATCCGCTGCTAAAGCAGAGAAAGAAAATGTACAAAATTCTGGTCTTACACAAAAAATTAGAAAACGCCATCATTACAGTCTTATGTACAATACTGCCTGAGGACGTGACCATGGCAATTTGCACATCCTCAGGAAAACTAGTGATTATCTCAACATGGCCAGAAGAAAAACTCCTGACAAAATAGAAATGGAATGAAAAAACTCGGTAACACAAACACCACCAACACATATGAATCTGATTAAATGCTGCCCTCACTGAGGAGAACTGTGCTTTATGTTCAGAAGAAGTGCTGTGCCCTGAATGAACACTTGAGCTATTTAATCCAAATATGGTTAAATTGAAAATTGTGTTATCCCCTTTTTAGCCTAAATTGTGGGCAGAGCTTGGCACAGGAAGCTTGCCTTGGGAAACGTGCCGATCGCATGTTACTGCCTCTCTCCATTAATGAGAGGCAGTGCGAGGGGGATGCTGACTGCAAAGAGCAATCCCATCACCTGACAATAGCTCTGTGATGAAATCTCTTACACAGATTAAAGAGGGAAGGGCAATAACTCACCAGAAAAAGCAGAACTGTCTGCTTAATTACTTGAAAAATGTCTGAGCCACTACCTTTTATGACACCTGGCGGGTATAAACATGTCCACAATTTTAATTAATTTTACCTCTTCTTTCATTGCACCTGTATAGCCTGGAGAAATGAAATTCTAATGAAATTACAATTGCACATTTCTATCTGCGTTTAAAACACTCTTTGGCAATAACCAAAAAACGAGGCATTTCCATGGATTTAATTAGAGTCAGAAAGTGTACATGGAAAAACACTTCCCAACAATTATAATTATTCCAAATCAAGCCACAGTGCAAAGTCCCTTCTCTTAATTCATATAACTTAGCTCTTTGGTGTCCATTTTAATTAAAAAAGATAATGGAGGAGGAGGCTTTTCTCTGGAGGGAAGCTGAGTTATGGTGAAAATCCCGCTTGGCATTTTCAAAGCAGCAACAGCATAAGCTCATACTTTTGACCTTGCAGTCCTGCTACTCTCATTTAAAACTGATGAGTGAGATCCTTGAATTTATTCTGCTGAAAACAACACTTTTTATAATGACTTTTATAAACATACCACTAATTGTTCAGCATCCTGAAGTGCCAACTCTGCAGAAAAATGAAAGGAGCAGAGGTCGTTCTTGTCCCTTTTTGTTTGTGGGGGGTTTTTTTTGTTTTTTTTTTTTTTTTTTTTTTTTTTTGTTTTTTTTGGTTTTTTTTGGCAGGAACAGGTTTGGTTCCATTCCTTGGGGACATGAGGTACGAGTCACTGACTTGGTAAGCACAGCCTGAGTTTGTGCCAAAGCTTAAGTGAAGATGCCTTGCATGTTCCTTCTTTCATATCACTCTAGAGAAGTCATGCTTATGCCATCTAAAGCAGATAAAACTGAGATAAAACCCTAAATACAAATTCTAGATAGAAATCAAATGTTCTCTAATACTCAGTCACAACAGGTGACCCTTCTACAGCTGAAATCTTTCACTCCTTTTCTACATTAGTTTGTGAATTTGTAAAGAAAGCAAGTGCTCTAGAGGTTGAAATGGCTTTAGTGGATGAAATCAGGACAAATTAAGGATGCAGGGTAAATACTGGAAGAAGCAGAATCCAAAATGTGCAGGAGTAGTGCAGTCACAGCAATGTAGTATTGACATTTCTATCAAACCTCAAGCTTCATAGCCTGGGAGTCTGGGTTGGTGTAGGACCAGTGCTTGGGCAGCAGCCAGGATTTGCAGTGTTTCACAGATCTGCTGATGAACACAATGATGGTCTCTGGTTTGGCTAATGCTGACCCGAACATTTCTCATGGGCCCTAGCCATGAAAACACAGACTTTCTGAGCTGCTGAGGAGTGGCCTGAAGCTAGCCTCTAAATTTTGTGTCTCAGTCATTAAATTTTTCATTCCATGGATGGGTGCTTCACAGTAAATGAAGCTCTAGTTTATCAAAAACTCATTGACTGACACTGTTTTATCATATTCATACAGGTGTATGTAGCTAGGTCTTATTTTATGCAATCAAGCAATTTACACTTATTTCAGATTTTTGCTTCCAAGGCTTAACATCTGGAAGGTACCAAATCAGTAACTATGAAAATGTTATCATAAGTACATGAAATACGTTAAAAAATAATTTTGTATCTTGGTCATTTAGAAAAAAACCCCAGTATACAGATGGTAATCAGATTAAAAGTAAAACAGCATGAATTTTCAAGGCTTTTTGACACCATTTTTAGCAGCATTTTAGATTCCATGTTTTCCCGTATCCAGAATGCGTGTTTATCATTTAGCATAATTAGGAAGCTCTCATTATTAGCTATCTAAAATTCTTTATTGTAAATGCATGGAATGCTTTGGGTCTATGATGGAATGTGTGCAGCCTGGAACTGCCAAATGACTCTAAGATGGGCGTGTCTCAGAATGACCAGTATATCCTTTGGGAAGTAGGCATCTGAAATCTCCTTATGCTTAATTGCCCTGAATAAAGCCACGGCAAACCCGACGTGCTGAGGCAAGAGAAATGACAATATGCTGGTTAGGAGGAATACAGCAAAAAGACAGATCCAGAAAATGTCTATTCCTTCGAGTATGTCACTCCTGCCAGTGCACATTACATCTGTCTTGACAAACACTGCTTGCAATGCAATGGAAGACAAAGCCTCAGTTTTAAACTTGAGGTACTGGGGGAGGAAATGGGGTTGCTATAGGGAAATTGATCAGCAAGAGGAGAGGCTGTAAGTGACTGAAATTGAGAACTGAAAGTCAAAAGCAGGACTGCAGAGAAGGGAAACTGTGATTGCAGGAAACATTCTGCAAAGAATAACTTAAAGCAAGCAGGATCTGCTGTACCTCCCGCCTGTCAGGTGGATTAATTTGGAAAGTCACACTTAGGCTAAATATGCTTCCACTGTATTTAGTTGCACAAGCAGAGAACTGAGCTAGCTATAAATCTGTTGTTTAGATGTTCTTGTGATAGCTAAAAAACCTGATAGCTTGGGTAGCAGACGCCCTACTTTGGCAGCACAGTGCTCATCATGGGCTAATTGGCCTTGCTGACAGTGGACTGGCTCTGCCAGGTGATTTATGGCTTCCATGCCACATCACTTCATATCACTGTGATACAGTTGTTCCTATCCATCTTCCTCATTAGACTCTCATTGAGGATTTTCCCATACCATGTTCTGATTACAGCAGCAACCTGTTTTCTGGCCTTGACAAATGCAATCTAGGCCTGTTGATAACCATCCAGAATGCTTCTGTTAAAATCATTTTTCTAGCTCACTGCATGCTCTTGTTCTACTCCTCCATCTCATCAGCCATCAGCTGTTTGCCCTCACTTTTGAAACCCTTCACTGCCTGTCCTGCCACACTCATTATCTCCAGTTTGATGTCAGTCAGTCAGTGCTGCCCTCATATCACTGCTAGGTGATAAGAGCCTTTATTCCTTACCTGGTTTTTTTTTACTTAGTTATGCTTTTTTATTACACAGAAACCCTTGTACTTGCTTCTGTGCTGTTTTTCACACTTGTGAGAAGTTCTCCATAAAAATCAGTGAAATGAGATCATGAATCTCCTTAAAGGGGCCCCTCTTTTTCAGCAAGTGGAAATATGGTATTAAATATTAATTGTGTGCTCTGCTGTCACTAGTGTCTTTCATGCTGGCTAGTGTTGATTCCTTACTTCCCTGTACTTCACAACTTGTCCATGAGATGAGAGCTTGCATTTGGGGTAGGAGATCACCCAGATGTTTGGACAGCATGCAATTAGCACAAGAAGGGCTCATAAATACGTTACCCTAAATAATACAGTTGTATAAATATTTTTACAGTGACAGTATAGAAAAAGCTCACTTGGGCATCAACCAGTTAAACCCCCATCTTCACTAAGTTTATGGAAAGGAGGATGCATCATTAAGTGCCGACGCAGAGTGTGATATTACTCTCTGCCTGACTTCCTCTGCAGACTCCCACAACATTTTAGACATTGCTACTGCTGTTGTTCTCACTCTATTTGATGTTAAGAAAACTCTGATTGCCTTGTGACAAAGAAAGGATGAGAAGCATGGAAAGATTTTTAGACAAAGAAAATCTGGACTGCTTGGCTGAAGGAGACGTATTGAGAAACGATAGATGCAAATAGATTAAGTTGCTGCAATAGCACCATCACCTTAAAAAAAAAAAACCAAACTAACTGGAATGCCTGAGTTATAGCAGTAATCTCCTCAATTTAGCTGGCATGGCAAATTAAGTGCTATTCCTTGAAAGCTACCACTGTGACTTACTTTTAAGAATTGTATATGAAAGCAGGAACTTTAATGCTTGCGATCTCCTGTATAGCCTCTAAAGCACTAAATATATATATATATATATATATATATATATATACACTTAATTCTTTTGAAGGTACCTTGAATGAAAAGTGAGACAGACAAGGAAATATGAAGTATGGTTTTCTATAATTTTCTTATATTAATTTTCCTCTGGGAGAATTCTTAGTCACAGTATTCAATAGGAGCTTGCATACTAAATATTTAGAACCAGTGCACTATACTGTGGGAGGTTGACTGTCCATCCACAGAACTGACGTGAGCTGAGGTTTAGGTGCTGGCTCCTGTTCACAGCACATTAGTGCAAGTACATGGATTGTCACAGGCACTGCAGATGAACAGGAAGATCATGGTATAAATCATGTTACTTGGGTCAGAGGTCTTCAGGTTTTACAGAGTGCCCCATGACGCATTTGCTCCACAACACAAATGTTAAGTGCAATGAAAGTCTGTCAGAGACTGCATTTCTCAGAAGCAGTCTTACAACTGTGCTTCAGTTCATGGTAAGAAACTGTAGTGTAATCAGCTACCACTGTACACATTTATTTCTGGTCATTGCAATTTAGATTAGTTCATGCCTCTATAGGATTTCTGTCAGGCACCCTGGTTACAAGTGAGTCATTGCTCTGGAGAAGGGACCAACTCCATGCACTCACAGATATCCACATTTATCACAGCACAACACCTACAAACGCTTAGGTCTCCTGCGAAAGGCAGGAAGCAGCACTGATTTATGTGCTATGAACTGAAAGGAAACATCATAAAGGGAGTATTTTAAACTTAAAATAATGCTATTCTTAGCTGGCAAGACTTGTGATTTTGACCCTTCTCAGAAACACAGCCAACAGTGAGCTATCTGGCTGCACAAATGCCCCCGCTTTTCTTCTCTCTGTTAAATCTGTGATTCGAATGCATGCTCCAGTCCTCAGGAACATTATGTAGATTTGCAAAACTTTCATAAAGACTTCCTGTCCATTAGCCACTGGCTGCTTTACAAAAATGAATAAAGATAGCGTTTTCCTCTTGTAACAGATGTAAGCTCCTTGCACTGTTGTTGGAACTGCTTGAAGGAAAGCAATATTCCTTTTCTCTTTTTGCTGAAATAGTGGCATCTCTCAATACAAACTGAAAATATACTTGGAAGTTAATTTGATGCAGCTCTCAGAATTTCACACGTGAGGGATGAACAAATGAGGATCAGCTTTCTGTGAGGCATATTAGAAGGGCTGCATCCTGTAAAGTTTTCTGTGCTGCAATATGGGTTGCAAGTGACTTCTTATGGTACTAAGAAGGACTTAAGATCTATGTTCAGTTCTGGGCCCCTCACTTCAGGAAAGACTGAGGAGATGGAAAATGTCCAGAGCAAGGCAACAAAGTTGGTGAAAGGTCTAGAGGCTAAGTAATGAGGGATGACATTTTGCCCTCTAAGATGACTTGAAAGGAGGCTGTAGCCAGGTGGAGGTTGGCCTCTCTCCCAGGCAACCAGCAATAGGAGAGCAGAAAATGGCTTCAAGCTACGCCAGGGGAGGTTCAGGTCAGACATCAGGAAGAACTTCTTCTCTGAAAGGGTAGTTAGGCATTTGGAAGGAGCTACACAAGGAGGTAGAGTCACCATTCCTGAAACCATTGAAGAAACAACTGGATGTGGCACTTGGGGCCATGGTTTAGTTGACCAGGTGGTGTTCGGTAACAGGTTGGCCTCGTCTATCTAGGAGGTCTTTTCCAAACTTAGTGATTTTATGATTCTATTCTATCTGAAAGGTTTGGAATTTTTTATTTCAGTTGTCAGTCTTGAAGCTTATTTCAAACAGCTTCACTTTTTGAATTTATGAACATACTGTAGAAATTGTTACCTACAGTGTGGAGCAAATTCATGGGTTTTGGTTTCCAGTTTATGCTCATCACAAATGAAGAGGGAGAAAAGTAGTCCTGAAGGGCATTTCATCCCATTTAAGACTTGGAAGAACTGTAGACATAATTTGGAGCATCCTGTAGCTAGCTTGTGTTGGTTACACAAGTCCCAGCATTCTGATTGTCTGGAAGGGGTTTTCTCAGGTCTGCTCCATGTCCTCCAGCTGCTGGCATGGTCCATCTCCTGAATAAGCTTCTGAAATAGGTGGAGGATCAAAGAGCAGATGACATTGAGCTGATTTTGCCAATCCTCTGCCACTGGAGGAATTTTTCATCTGACAGTAAAAATCCTCTGCTCCATCCTAAAGTCCGGTTGGTCTTTTTTTGGTCTACTCTCCATGGTGATGGCAGTATGGAGAAACTAAACCAGGGTATAGGTGCTTCCACAGGGACTTCAGTAGGCTTGCTCCAGACTCAGAGGTGCTGCTGGCAGTGCAGAGAAACCCATGGCAGACAAAATAGGTGTTTTGTAATGAATGAGGCAGAGCTGTGCAGTAAAATCACTAGGGACACTGTGGCAAGCCCCAAAAGAGGAAGAGGTCTAATATCCATTGAAGAATGATGCTAAAAATAAATTTTGAACAGCTGCTGTCCTCCCTTTGCACTAAACAAGGACATTTTAAAGGGTAGATATTGTTCAGAATAATCTAAAAGCTTCTGCATAATGAATTATCCACCTTTTCTGCAACACCCTTCAAGAATAGCTACCCTGAGTTTTATCATAGGAGTGTCCACAACCATTTCACTAAAAAATCATTACAAAATACATTCTATAGTTCAAAATCTGGACAAAGTGCTTTAACAAACTTCACGGCAAAGCTGGAACAGGCTGCTGGGTGAGTGGTGACAAGGTGTTTCATAACTGAGGATCTGCAAACCCTTGCTGACAGCAAGATCAGCACAGTGGGACCAGTGTTCAAGAAAAGATATTTTAAGTCTGCCAGAAGTTTTACGGCTCTTGTACAACCCAAATCATCATAGAATCAGTTAAGACAATTTTTATTTCTGAAGGGCAGCATCTGGCCTACTTGGCACACTTAATTTCAAATTTGTATTTTTCAAAGCAAGAAGCGTAACAAAAATATGTAACTCAAACTGGTACAACATTATATTTTGGATCACATTTTGTAGTTAATAACAATTTAATATGGCATAAACTGTACTTCTGGTGCAACCTAGAAAAACATCAGTTTAGAACAGAAATGCTAAAAGTTCATTTCAAAGTGGTGGTGCAAGAAGGCTCTACAGCTCTTGCAGGAGCATTATTATTATTATATACTATTATACATTATTATTAGTGACTGGTTTGAGCATCTGGTACTTGTAAATGGACAAGATTCTGAAATCAAAAGGGAATGTGAGGGGCAACACCTTGGTCATGGCACTGCAAGATTTATACTATAGTTTTGTCTGTTCAGGAAATCAGAAGGCTGTACAAATTTTAGGAGACTTGTAGCAAATGCAGTGCCTATGATTCTGCCTGGTGTCCTCATTTGCACAGAAAGCCCTCCCAGTGGCTCAACCTGACCTTGCCTGGTGCAGGACTGGCTCGTGCGTCATTCAGCCCTCTCGTTCCCCTGCCCCGCTTTGCATTCTGTGTCACTTACACTTTATTTTCCTTTCACCAAGTACCCAAACATAATCTGGGCATGTCTTGGAGAGCTAAGCTGTGCCTGAGCAATGCAACTGAGCACCAGCTGCCTTTGTTTGTCCTCAGGTACCGTGATACTCCTCCACTCAGTACATTCTAGAAAAATCTGGGTAGCCCCTCACTGTGTCTGGGAATGGCCAGACCCTGGGACATGCACACACCCTGCAGGCTGGAGGAACGCCAGACTGGCTAATTCCTCATTTGTGTTGATGTAGTTAAGCTTCTTCCTAATGATATTTTGACCTGGGTAGAGAAGAGGAGCCATATGGCATCTTCCACCCCTGACAACAACTGCTGTTAGTGCAATCAGCACATTACCTAGGTGATTTGTTTAGATTCAGCTGTCACTAACTTGTGGCAAACTCAATTATAATTAAGTTGTGTATTAGGCAGAGTCCTAATATAAACTGGTTTCATTTTCATATGCCATTTCAGTTGTATTTTCTGCCATAACCCTGCTTACAGATGAAGTGTCCTGACTAACTGTTTCTCAGGGTCATTGCCCTTCCAACCTTCTAAGTCAAGAAGTGAATTTGTCTAGCATGCAAACCAGAGAGCTACAGCATCAGCCAGAAAGCCATGCCACAATTTCAATAAAAATAATGTACAATCATTAGCCTTAAATCATGCCTAAGACAGCCTTCAGAGCCCGACTTTTTAACTTTTTTTTTTTGCTTTTGATATCTGTGTTTCAATTATGCTCTAAGCTATTTAAAATGGTGGCAATGTCCTTCCTTAGTTGTGGGCAATAAACAGCCCAGGGCAGCACCAGGTGTAAAGAAGGGCTTTGAAAGTCACAGAATCTTCTGAGTTGGAAGGGACCCACTGGGATCATTGAGTCCAGCTCCCAGGTGAATGGCCAATACAGGGACTGAACCCACAGCCTCGGTGCTGTCTGCACCATGCTCTAACCCACTGAGCTAATAAACCACTCTTTGGTTTGGCAATTTGTTGTCCCTGGACGTAAATGATGGTTCAGGGAATGGCTCTGGGTTGCAGCAGCACTTGAAGTGTTTATCATGTAGGTTTTCTCAAAAAGTGTTGATGCAATAATAATACTGGTTTAAGTCCTTTAAAATTCCCAATTTCCCCAGACAGTGTCCAGTGTTTAATAACAGGATGAAAGAGCTCAATAGTACTAACCCCATCCTACAAAATTTACCTTTTTCCACCAATACCTTGAGGACAGAACAGTGATATCCCCTCCTTTTACAGTACAGATTTCTGAATCAAATATTAATGCCAAGCATAATGTAAATGGTTCAGAAAGCTTAGAAGAAAGAGAGACAATGTTGATGGTTATCTAGGGCTATCCTATTTCTCAATGTTACTGCATTAACATGCTAGTTAACAGAGGGCATGTAGCTCTTAAAAGCTTACTGCTCAAGAATACTGAATGGCAAAAAAATTATAGATGCTGTCATATCACTGCAGTTGATTTACAAGCTTTTGCTTTTGAACCATAACCTCAGAAGAACAGGGAAAAAGATTGTAATAATCACAAATAATGATCAAGCATTGAACTATAGCTTTGTAAATACCTTCAAAATTGCAATGATAAACAAATTAGCACCCTTTTATTATGCAGTAAATAGGCACAGTTTGCTATTAAAAGAACAAAAGGATGTAGTTTCTGTAGGTATTTAAGGTAAGTGTGGGGCAAAATACAGGGCAGCAGACAATGGAGACTTAATCCCAAATGAACACTATTAATACCATTCAAAAATTCAGCAATTCCGTGAATTGTCTCCATCCCCTGCCTGAAAATGGAGGAGACCAGAATGAGATGCAAATCAGTGCGTTTATCTAATGAATAATGCAAATGAGTGCTCCTCCTATGGCATGGCAGGCTGCAGGAATCCTCTCTGCCTCACCTCACATTTCGTGTGGATTTAAGCACCATGTGTCAGAAGAAATTAGAGAACAGAACTGCCAAGAAATGACAAAGCCTTGGAGCCCCAAGTCAGTGCAGACAGCAAGGTACATTAAGATGCATAGTAGAGAGGAGGAGAGAGCAGACATCTCATTAAAATGAAAATGTTGCTATTTTTCCTTCACCTCGTTAATCGAATTGTACAACAATTTAATCAGCAAGTATTTATGTGGCTACTAATTAGAAACATCCTCTAAAATGATACCAAGGCAGGATCTCAAAAACTTGACAAAATCTTTCAGTCTGGCTTTTTTTTTTTTTTAATGCTGGTGCTATTTTATCCCTCTGATATCAGTTAACTGCATCAGCATTTTCCTCATAGCATCACAGAGCATACTGCATCTTATCCATTAGTCACAAGCCTTGCTGTAACTTTGCCTTAGCATCTAGCATTACCCTCCAAAAATATACTCAAGCAAACAAATCTGAAGGCATGCAAGCCCTGAAAATTAACTCTCTTCTTTTTCCCCAATCATATTTTGCCTGAATGCATACATGATTCAGAATCCAGGATGGATTTCATTTGCTCCATTAAAACCTTAGCATGCAGACCAGCTATGCCACCACAAATGGCATCAAGTTCCTCCTCTTCATCATTGCACTGAGTCCCCAGTCTGGGGACTTGTGAAACTTTATGCTTTTTTGACTGGTACTCTCAAAATACAGAGCTGGTACACCCAAATGAACAACGCCATTTGCTCCATGGACAACTTCTTAGTTATCAGAGTGGTGAAGGTGCTGCCCAGCCATGAAAGTATTTGGGATCCCATGGATTTTGGATGCTGGGAGAGGATCTCCCACCATCCAGATGCATAGGGCATGCACAGAAACCAGAGCTCTGAGAATGCAGTTTGGCCAGGTTCAATCGAGTCCATTTTGGGGTGGAGGGAAATTGCCTCTCACTTGGAAAGGGAAATGCAAGTCAAAGTTCTGAACTGTAAAGCTGAGGATTTGACACAATGTCTAAACTTTGGGGTGCCCATTGTGTACAATACAATGTTAGGGCTATGTTCCCACGGGTCACTGAGCTTTGCTGTGAACCAGCAGGCAACAAATTGGTAGTTTGATTCAGTAACCCATCAGAGAGCTAAATCTATGTATTAAGCAAAAGAAGAGATTAGAGATATCTTACTACATGCACTTCCAGGAAATGTGGGGAAAAAAACAACCCCAAACCAAAAAACAAAACCAAGATCCAACCCTTTTTTCTCACAAGCTGACAAAGACATCATCGTTATTTATAGTTGTGCTTCAGTTCATCAGTTGGAGGCACACTGCAGAAGATGCTAAAGCACTAGCGACATTGCTACTAAATTAAGAGCTTGCAGTTTCTTCATAATAGTTGAAAGCAAAGCTTATTCTCCATTGGGCAGCTTGTTGCGAAGTCCACAATACTGGAAAAAAATGGTATATTATTTTGATGGATTTTCTCTCAGGTCAATACTAGTGAATCAAGGGGAAATTGACTGGGATGCAGGTCTACAAGGAATTTGGTGTGAATTCCATGAAAATATGACTTGCAATCAGTAGCATTTTCACTATCTTAAATTAGAAGGACATGGGTATGTTCTCTGTTCCTGTTGGCAGTTACCATGCCAGAAATACACAACAGTTTAGGTTTCTTATAGCAAGGGCAATGGTAACTATAGCGAAAAAAATACTGTTAAAGCAAACTAAGCAGTTGATTTGAAGCAAGGAGACAATTAAAGCACAGCCTTTCTGAAAGAGTAATAAAAATGTCACTGCAAATGACAGATTGTTACAAGTCCTTGGCTTCTTCCTAGCACTGCGATAGAATACGGTGTTAAATCAGTTCCCAGAGATTATTAGTGGTATATGTTATTTTCCCAAACTCAAGGAACTTGGTATCATTTCATAAATCAACTGCAGGTTAAAATTAGATTTTTTTTTCCTTTCGTTCTATGACCCTTGCATGTACAATTAGCAATGAAAATTATATAAAAAAATAGCTGAAACCTGACTCATCAAACTTGGAAAAGCTAAAAACATTCCACCAAAACCCCAAATCAGAAAATAGCACTTTTCTACAGCTTCTCAATGCCTGTGAGTTTCACTGATTGCAGAATATGACACTGAGACAAAGATATTGTAGGAGTGGACTCTCATTTCTCATTAGCTTAAAGTTCTGTGAATTACCTGTAAAGTGTCCCTGTATTTTGTTGTACTCACTATCTGTATTGCTTTTCTGTATAAAGCATTAAGAAACCTAGGTTAGAACACTGTAAGTAATTAAAGCAAATAATAACTGAGCCCAATCACCTGGACTGTGAAGATCTCCAATGTGCAGGCTTGCAATAAGTTTCTGTGCTGTCAGCTACAGTAGTATTGCAGGCTCAATTACAAGTTCCTCTGTCTTGGGTGTTTATGGGCCAGATAACGTCTTCTAACAAAGTCTCACTGGCAATACTGCCAGAATATCACCTGCATTGCTTATGTGGCAGAAAGCTGATTTCTACTGGAAACAAATTATCCAAGAATCCTTCAAGTTTCACACAAAAACAGGAGGGGATCTCTGTTACCATCTTCCGACAGGCAGCATTGCTGTATGCTTCTCTGCATGTGCCTGGCTTGCTTGGGGGGGGGCTGCAGCCCCTGCTGGAACAGTCTGCGTGCTGGCTACAGGGCAGCCTGTGCCACCAAGAGCACCAATCCCTACTAGCTCAGATGAGGAGGTTTACTGTCCTCTTCTTCAGCACCTGCACTTTCCTATAGCTGCACTGCCAATGTTCACATGTGTTTCAGCAAAATGCTGTGCACCTGAGCCTTGGCTGGAGGGGTAATTTTGAATTACAAAGTGTTTCCAACTTTTTATTTCATCACTGTAAAAGTAAACTTGTCCTGCTTTTCCTGTGACGCTTTATACAGTTCATAATCAACAAAACAATTACTAACTCAGAGTAAAGGTGGTGACTGCAAAGCTTTGCTCAGCATTGCCCTTACATCTGCTTTCTGCTGCCTTGGTGGTTGGCTAGGCTGAAAGACAGAAGAACCAACTGTGGCTTAGATGACAGGAGCTGAGAGAAGCTCATGTCAGGTGTGTCATCACGAAAGTGCTAAAACAGGTCATCATAGGCACAGGTGCCATTCATCTCTGTAATAATTTGTGAAGAACATTATTTTTTCTTGGTCAGCTCCTGTAAATCTTCCTTTGAAATTATGAGAACTGTCCTGACAGGGAGGATGTTGATGGTTGCATTAGTAGAGGTGTAATGACCTTGAGGATGGGAACTGAAAAAAGCCTCTGATAATTCAGTGGTACCCTGCTGCTTTCTGATTTTTTGTTTCTGATCTTATGATCTATTCTGATCTAATAATTTTATTATTTCAAACCCATCACTTTGTAGTACGAGGCCCTCGACAAGATACAATCACCAGAACAAGATTTACTTCAAATTCTTAGTCAGATTGTTATTGATTGGGAGAGCCAAACACTGCCTTGTAAAAGGGCTGTGCCTGCTTTTCCTGAGCTCGTGCAATGTATTTACTGTCCTAGAGAACAAGAGCCTGAGAAAAGCAGCATGGTGAGCAGGTCCTCATCAACCACTTTGCATTTCTAAAATGCCATGTGGCATTTTAGACATCAGTCCACTGTTTAACACTGAAAAAAAAGCATACTTTCTGTCAAGGCATAAAATTTGACAAAAAGTTCTGCTGAACCCTGCCCCCCCTTTTTCTGATTAACAAAGGAAGGACAACTATTGTAGTGTTTTCTGAGTCCTGTTTTTAAACTTATAAAACATGAAGTTCATGATTGATAATGCCTGACTAATGTTTGAGTGCTACAAGCAATGATGGTGTAGTTATGGAGAACTGTGGAAAGATTAGTCAATAATAGTCTTGTGTCCTTTTCAATTATTTACAAATAATCTATGAGATGCATAAAGCAAGAATTTTATATTTTAATATGCAAACCCTATTATGTATTCTATTAATGTATCCTAGCTGGCACTTTCCAGCTAGATCCTTTCAGTGTATTCTTGTGTGTCCCAAAGCTGTACCCAAAAAAAGATGGCTAATGTCCCATTATCCAAAACCTGCTTTGTCACTAGGGACAAAGAGCCTTGCACAGCTGAACCAATCCAAAACCCAGCACCAGTAAAATGAGTAAAGAAGATTTTAAAACTGAAAATGCTGGAAATAAGTGAACTCCAGTGAAATTGCTTCTGACAAGAAAAATATTAGAATATAAAGGCATACAGTAAACTTTACCTTTACTTAAGATGATTTTGTGGTTTCCAGTTGAGAGTTTCCAACTGGTACAGTGCAGAGGATAAATGCTCACTACTAAGGAAGCTGTATTTTGTTGCCATCCGTTGCTGTCAGTAGGAGTCCTTCTCTTGCCTAACACAGGACACATTAATTTCAATGGAAGATCATATTTTAAGTCCTGTTGATGTAAAGTCAAACACTAGCTCTTAGGCATGAAATATACATGATGAGTCACTTCTAATTTTCTTTTAGTTATTGAAGCGTATCTTTTTTAAAAAATCAAATCCACTGCTTCAGATAACAAAAAGCTTCTATCTTAACATTTTATTTTCAAAGGCTTATCCCAATTCTTTTTCAGGAAAATAGAGTTTTCAGCTGCTAATGATTATAAAGATTTACCCCACAAATTTAGTGAGGAAAGCTAGAGTGCTTGAACCCCTTAAACTCCTTACTTAACGTGTCTGGAAGCCTGAATCAAGCCTTGTGAAGTGAGACACCTTGCTAGGATATTTCTGCAGGCTATCCCTACAGTATTCATACCACTTGGCAGATCCATATGGTCAAGGAAGCCAAGAGGCATGTCAGTCTGAAAGGCTGTGATAAAAATAGATGAGGAGAATAGCACGTGTAGAAAAAGTTGTTTTAGCAGTTAGAAAATTGCATTCTGTACTTTTTTCCTAGAGCTATGCACATTGCAGTTTTTAGAGGATGAGGGCTTTTGTGCAGTTGTTTGCTATTCCTTTTTATTTATTTTTTACCATCCCCTACCCCCAGTCACTTGTAAATGTCACCCTCAAGTAGCTCTGTTTCTGGTTTTCACTGGAGGAAAGCATCTTATGAGCAGGTGTAGCTGATAAAAATCAAATTGATGAGTGAAAATGTGGCTCGTGACAGTTTTACAGATAAAAATCTAAAGTGCACCAAGATGTTGGGAAGACATGGCACGTACATGTAAGAAAACGCTCCTTTCATCATAATGGTGTCTTCTTTTAGAGGTTTTACAACTACTTAGCTATAAAAATTCTCTCTGGGCTGAAGCCTGACATAAAATATCCCTGATACAGTACAATTTCTTGCTGGTAGTAAATATAACTAAAATTCATTTGCACCCTTTTCTTTCCTCCCTGTTTTTTTATTCCTAAATTCCATATAAACAATCTGCCTAAAGAACTAGAAGATAACAAGAAAGACCATTTTCCAGAAAATACAACGCAGCAAACATCAAAGCTACATGAAATCACTTATGCATGTTGCCAAGTCAGCTCAATGCCAAGAATTTTTGTGTCCTTAGCTATATTTGTACTTGTAGATCAGGATGATGCCACCACAAGTGACCTGTGAAAAGACAAATTTCCATACATGAAATGTGTAGAACAGTCATTGCTTCTACAAGTAAAACGGCTACAGAGCTACCCCTATTTTTTTAGCTAGGGAGATTAGTGTTCCATTGTACACAGGGATCTGCATCTCATCAGTCAATGGCCTTAATAATATCTGGGATTATTTTTTTATTTTCATATTCAGACAGTACTTGTTGGCCTTGAAACAAGTCAAGAAATACCTGGGTTAACAGATACCTCACCCGGCTTTAGCTACTCTTAAGTAGGTATGTTATTTTATGTATTGGAAATGGCAGTTTTGGCAAAACAGTATCAGTACTAAAAAAAGAAAAAGTGGCAGTGGTACTCACGCTAAAATTGACCAGCTCCCAGAGATTCTAAACTCTTTCTAAACTCTTTTCAAGTAAATGACAGGTTTTCATCCTAGCATAATGAGATGGGCAATTTCCATACTTTGTCAAGAGAGATTGCTAATGCCTGTCTGTATTTTTCCCCTCTCTGCCTCCCAGCATAGAGCAGTGTAGATTACGGTCTCAGTTCGCACACTTTTTTTTTTTTTTTTGAATGAAGGTGATTTGGGTTGTATTAGGACTGGATGCTTTATAAGTAACATAAATGTCTAAATGTTAAAATCATTACTTGAGAGTCAACTTACTGATTTCTGCCCTCTCAAAGCACTCTGGGGAGCCCACTAACCAGAATGGTTGTCCTGATGTACACTAGGCTCATAGAAGTCTCAGCTGAGTTCACTTGGCTTTGTTTCAACAAAATGCTTACAAATGGAAATTTTAATATATGGAAGTGCCTCAGGAACTTGCATTTGGTTTGCAATGATTCTTAGCTTTTACAAAGTACAAGATCTGCAAGAGAGAGACATGAAACTCTGGGGTTCAGAGATGTACAGGTACTAAATGAAGATGGAAAAATACATTTATCCAGATAATTTGGACAAACCTGAGCAGCATAAAACTATCTCTGCCCAGTTCTGCCAAGTGAATCCAAAATTAATGTTCTGAGACTTGTCCCACTTGACAGTGGGAAGAAATATAATATCATGCTCCTTGTACAGTGTCCTCAGCCTGAAAATCCTGACACTGCACAGCTCCCTTGGGAGCACAGGGCATGGTGCCCCTGACCAAAATGTGAGAAAGCAAACTGAGGGGGAGATGCTGCAGCTTCGCTCCTCCAGGCTGCCTGCCTGACACCAGCAGGCTGGGAAGCAAAGGTTACTCTGCTGAAAGGAGGATTTACCATCCTGGAAAAATTCTCAGTTCAGGCTTTCTAGCGGATAAGAAATGGGGTCACCCAGCCCTGCCTCCTGTCAGCCCAGGAGCCTGGCTGAGGAGCCCCAGCTGGGATGTGCTGCTGCACTGCACTGTCTCCCTGCACCCCAGGGAATCTTGTCAGGAGTCTCCCTGCAGTGAGTCATGGGCTCGAGATCACCTCTGCCTCACCAGCCACAGTTCCAATTACAATAGGCCTAGTAAATATTTTATTTATAAAGTAGTATTATTTTACTTCAATAAAGGTGCTGCTGAGGGGATGTTTCTGGTCCAACTGCATTGACAGCAAGCCATTCACATTCACTGTGGATATCTGGGTATTTATTTTACAGCAGAAGATATTTATTTCTTCGTAAAATTGGTGTTGGTGGTTCCATACCCAAACAAGGCCAAAACTCCAAGTTCCCACAGGGTACTTGGGTATCTCCCCCCATGTACCCATCTCAGTGCTTTGGGGGGACAGGGAGGAGGGAGCAGCAGGGGGAGGCACCAGCTCAGGTATTTTTAAGAACCTCATCCAGAGAGCCACAATCTCCACCAGCACAGTTCCTTGCCTTCTCAGATCAATTTTTATTAAAATAATTGTCTAAAAATGTCTACTATTTCCAGCTAACTTCAGGGGGAAAACAAACCAAACTAGAAGAGCAAGTAGCAAATGGAATAAAGACAATCTAGAAAATGCTTACCAGCTGCTTTTACAAAGTGTATTTATAAAATACAAATCTCCTTAAAAGGATGCTCTTCTACACATACTAGTAACATGTGCTTTAAAACTGCAACTGAAAATACACAGAAACTGTTGATTTTGTTTAGTAACCCTGTTCTACCCTCAAATATTTTTAACAACTGAAGTACTTTGTGGGCGTGCTTTTCTTTTGTTTAAGGCTTGAAAATATTCCAGTACCCAAAGTGTAACTGAGGAGGGAAAGAAAAAAAGGCAACTGGACAGAGTGCTGTTAATAATTTACTGGAGAATCTTGATGTGTGATAATAAGTAAAATGCAAATCTGTTTTACAGCCAATCCTCAGTTTTGATGTATGAGCAATTATTAATTTTTAGATTACTTCTAGTTGGAAGAAAACAGAGATTTAACCAAACTCTTTTTTTTATTCCTGCTGTCATTAAGTATATCTGTTTTTTCAAATCTTGTAGGAAGCCAAGGAATCCTTTCCCACCAAGGAGCCTTTGCAGAGTGTGCAGCAGGAGCTGCAGAGACACAGGTAGGCTGGCATGAGGCACTGCCGAGTGAGAGGGAGCTGCGGCACAGCACAGGGACAGTCAGTGTCCCTGGTGTCCCTGGGGGGAGAGCACAGGGACAGTCAGTGCCCCTGGTGTCCCTGGGGGGAGAGCACAGGGACAGTCAGTGTCCCTGGTGTCCCTGGGGGGAGAGCACAGGGACAGTCAGTGCCCCTGGTGTCCCTGGGGGGAGAGCACAGGGACAGTCAGTGTCCCTGGTGTCCCTGGGGGGAGAGCACAGGGACAGTCAGTGCCCCTGGTGTCCCTGGG